>JAVQJG010137383.1:0-10108 GCA_036024015.1 Craterocephalus amniculus | reverse complement strand
AAAGGACACACCTGAGTTGATCATGTCAGTCTGGTCACATAGTTTTCAATCTTTCATAGAGGTACCATAATTTTTGTCCAGGCCTGTTTCATTAGTTTGTTTTTTTAAATGATTATATTAATCAGCAATTTAAAAGTGATGGCTGATTTTGATTATTTAATTTTCAATAAATTTTTATTCATTGTTACTTTTGTAAGTTTCAAGTGATTTCAGTGAGAATTGTGGGTTTTTCCTTTTTTAACTGAGGGGTATCAACAATTTTGTCCACGTCTGTATATCTATAGCTCTACTTTGGTGCACCTATGCTTGACTAATGGACCAAAATAAACCACCGAGTAACAAAGTAACCAAAGGTTTACATGGAAAACACATGTAATTGCCTATATTAAATTCACCTTAAGATTTGGGGGCTGGGAAAGATGTGACATATTTACATCTGCCATAAGAAAACAAACTCCACCTATACTGATCTTTAAAAGCCCACAGAGGGTTCTTAATCTCTCCACCTCTTATTCACACATGTTCTCGTTTCATTACTATTTCCATTATTGTTCTTCCTTTTTGTGCTGCGAATGAAATAAATGAATGATTAAATAAATAAACCAGCCTCTAATTTTGAATTGAGTTTATCGCGGAATGGTCCTTTTTATTCAGTATTAAATGACAAATTTTTAATATCTTTAAAACTGATTTGATTTTTATTCTGAATTAACAGGGAATTAAAACTGTCATGTAAAGCACAATGTAAAGAACAACTATCAAATTTTAAATGTGCAATTTTCTGTCTGTTTACATATCTTTCTACACATTCATTCATAGTTATTTTATCTCTTTTACTGCTGGATAGTATTACATTTATAGTTACCAGACATGCATAATGCTGGAGAGGGTCATCTTTAATTTCACAAAAGCAGTAAATTGCGTGGGGGAAAAAAAACATTTTCCTCAGATTCATGAAAAAAGAACTGTCACAACCATTTTCTGAAAGCATGCACCGCATGTGAATGAGTGTGAGGCTGGGAGATGGTTTTATGCATAGTGACGGGAAGGAGCTGGGTCAGCAGACAGTCTAGACACCCGGTGCTGGTCTTGTGTGCAGAAATAGACTCTGACCTGGTACATATCTGTCTGGGTGCCACAGAGAGCAGTCAGCAGCTCACTTCATTACATTTGAGATGATGGGAATGTCACACACTGTTAACCGGAGTCTATCATGTATTTTGGATCTTTTGTGTGAGAATTAGCTTTAAAAGGAAAGTTTGATTTATTTATAAATCTATAACTTATTTATAGAAATTCCTTCTTTTTCATCTGTGTGATGGTAGGTAAAGTTTTCCATGATGAAAACGGCGAGGAGGCCGAGTTTCTACCATATTTATTAGAATTTAGAGCAAGCTGTTTTAATGGCTTAATTTAAGAAATTGCATTATAAACGAGCAACTGCCTCTACTAAAGCTGTGATTCCCAATCAGTTGTCCTTGAGGACCCCCTTCATTCAAATACTAAAAGCAGTGGGACCCTCCGCCCCATCTCAGGCTGAAAGCATGGCTGGTTTCATCGGCGAGATTCTAACCATAAATACCAGATTCTGGCTGAGTCTTATCCTTCCATTTGCCAAAGTTAAACAAACAACTTATATCTTTACAATTCTTTTTTTAAAGAATAAGAACAGATAATCTGCTTTGCAGTGTTTCTCAGACACATTTTCTTTTATTAAATGTTGTGGGAAAAAAATCCTGGTTTCCATGAAAGACATGAAGTTTTTCACTACTGCAGCTCCACTTGCTCCCTGACCTCCTAAACCCTCGTCCATGGATGAAAATTGATTGGATGCACAAGTTGTAGCCGTTTTAGTTGCTTTTTTCTGTTTTTTAGGTGACAAAGGATGTGCTAAAATTTTGTAGAAGCAGTTTTGATGACCCCCATTTATTCACTTTGGGATTTCGTTTAAAAAATTGTGTCCCAAAAGGCCTAGTCCATGTAAATGAAATGTCCAGGTGATTAAAATGACTTGATGGACGGACTTAAACTTGTCTCTGCATGGACTTTAATCACGATGGCTCTGAATGGTCAATGGATTTTTTTCCAAACACAAAGAACACTAAAAGTCAGAACATGCAGGTTCGGTCCTGGAGAGCTGTGATCTGCAGGTTTTAGATGTTTCTCAGAGTCCTTGAGCAGAACTTGATAAGCTGATGGATCTATGTAACTTTAGTTAGATAGATCCAGTTTAATAGTTTTTTAGCCTTGACTCTTCTTCTGTTGTTCTCCTCGTGCCCAGTTTTGCTCAATGCTTACAGATGTTACGCTTCCAGCTGACATCTTTGGGAATCACCTTGTTGCTGCTAAAATCTGATTTTGTCAGTAAAACTGTGCAGTTGAAACAAAACAAATGGAAGCATATGATGATGGTTCAACATAACACTGCTCCATTCTCCATCAGGCACAGCAACTGGACTGAAAGTGTGCTTTAAAAAAGCAGAAAATGTCAAATTAAAATCTCTGAAAGACCTTCAGAAAGTTTAGATAACTATTAATAAAGTTTAGCTTCTAGAAGTAAAGCAGAAAAAACACAAACATGTAAGACATGAGCATAAAAGGGCAATTTTAGGAACCTGAACCCTCCACCACCAAACAGAGAGCTACAGTCTGGAAAATGAGATAAAAGTGAGTAATACATATTGTACTCTAGGCATGAAGAGACACACAGAGAAAGCAGCAGATAGCGTTGGTTGTGACTTACGTCTAATGGGTAAGTTATTATCTCCTTTTTCCATTGTAAATAAGTTCTCATGAATGCGGAAAAACATTATCCAACAAGGTGTTTCAGGACTGGCTTGATAATTATTACATTTCTAACGGCAGAAATCCAATTATAGCAGTAAGTGCATGAGTTACACTATGGTGCTTTATAGAAAGAATAGAAAGGATCTAAAGCTGATTTTGCACCATTTTTTGGATAATTGGTCTGTTTTTTACTATCAGGCTTCCTCTTCATAAACAAGCAAACATTTCCGACCTCCTAAATATTCCATACGTTCATGTTCTTCTGTTTTAAAATCCCTAAAACCAGAAACATTCTTTATTTAACGCCAGATGTGTTTAAACAAAACATGCCAGGGCACACACATCCTGAGCATGAAACACCTGCACAGTCATTTACTCTGATTGATGCATCAGCCGAGCTGATCCTGTAATTCTGTTTCACACCCCACTTACTCCAAAGGAAGCGATGGAGCAGACCTCCCTTCAATCATCATCTCCTCACCCAGAATAAACTCCTCATCTGCATCCAAGCCTTCAATCTATAATGCATGTGTTAGTCTGTACATGTGAAATATATCTGGCTTTTGAATCAGTGATCTCCAAACATGCGTTCATCTTTGTAACAAGGGCTTTATGCAGCGACTGAATGCATGCCTGTATATTTAATTATTGACAGCATGCAGGCTCATAGATTGATTTTGTGCTACATTTTCATTCTCTGTCACCTGAAGGTGAAGCTACGGCAGCAGGAGCATCACAGTCCTGGAGTATTTTTTTTGTCTTTGTTGCCTCAGTGGAAGCATCTTCATTGTGTTTCTCTAGTTATTTATTCATGTTGGGGAAAGAAGCAAAACACAGACTGAGGTGTTTGCAAAGGCAGCTGGCTTTGATGCAAAACATTAGTATGAAATTCAAATTCTACACAACAGATAATCTTGATATATGTAGTACAGGCCAAGAACAATCTAAGGACCAAGGCCATTCTGATAAATGGGTTCTTGTACCAATATCTTGAACACACATAGGACATTAACCAAGGGGAGCTCAATGATACACCCTGATGAAACGAGAATAATGTCCTTTGGAGACAGAGGGGGCTTTCATAGGAAGAAAGATGTAAAAATAACCCCAATAACACCTTCCCCATCCGGGATATGATGCGCTGATCTTGGCTCATGTGTGGGTGGGTGTGTGAGTATAAGAGCTTTTTAAATGTTGTATTGTTTAACGCAGTGACAATAAATTCAATTCTAATCTATGTTTTTAATGTATTTTAACGTGACATCTTGGTTGATGTCATGGGTGAGCGGTAAAGTGCCCTAAAGATGAATACAATTTGATGTCAAGGATAGTTAACAAGAAGTATGAAGTTGTTTATTTTTATCAAAACAAATAAAAACTGCTTGGGATGGATGGATGGATGGATAGATAGATGGATGGATGGGTGGATGGATGGATGGATGGATGGATGGATGGATGGATGGATGGATGGATGGATGGATGGATGGATGGATGGATGGATGGATGGGTGGATGGGTGAATGGATTGACTTATATTATACTAAACTTGGCGAACAACAGAAAATATCGAGCTCTACTGTTGTTTTTTTTCCATCTGATTTCAGCAAACATTCGACTGATCACTGATTAGCATCATTGCTTGATGTGATAATCTGACTCTTCATAAACAGACTTTTAACATCTTTTCCACATGGTTGTTGTAGAAATGAGAAGGTACTCATTGCAGCTGAAACATCGCCCATGCTGTAGTTTACTTGCTAATTAGATTATGAGATTAGATTTTTTTTTTGCCATTTTACAGGCCATCAAACTTTATTCCTTCTTGTGTGTTTGAATGAATGGGTGCCGCATTATTCTGTTTATCTTGTATTTCTGATGGAAATCTAGATGTTAAATTAATGTTTCTGTTTCTGTTGTGCCATAAATAAGAACCTGAAAAGAACAAGTGATGCATTTTTATTAAATATGTGTTTCATTACTAATACAGCCAAGCATATGTATGTTGTATGTCTGCTCCTATATACGTGTTTTGACAGCGTACAGAGAAGCTCAACATGCAAACAAAGCTGTTTTAACAGAATGCAGAAATAGCAGCGAGGGCAGAGATGACTCACTGTGTCGCTGCTCCAACGGCTCGTGTTCTGGATTAACATGAATGCATGTTTGGAGAAAAACAACACAGAGCGAGATGGCAGGGGAATCTGTTGGGCTGAATTCATTTGCTGAAGAGAGCAAGGCCTGATGCGCGGGATCAAATGGTTTGACCAGCGGTAACAGTGAAAATGTTTATTTTCCACTAATATTAAGATCAAATATCAGGGGTTGGCAGTAAAAAGCACATTATCCTGTTGATGGGATTATTAATCTGTGCTGAAGTGGAAGAATGGCAGCTTTTGTTGTTGCACCTGAGTTCTGCTACCGCTTTAATTTATGTAAATCTATTCCTCTTGTCAAAATAATAAACTCTGCAAGCTCACTGATTAAATTAACAGTAACAGTTTTGAAGATAGAAATTCAAAAGAAACATCCAAGTTTTGTGTTCAGGAAACAAAAACAAACTACACATTCTTGTCACACATACAGGAAATGCATTAAGTCAGGTGATGCTTCAGAGGTAAAACTTCCCATATGTACCGCTTCTGCACATCACACAATTAGTTCCAGTACCTCCAGCTGGAATTACCTGCTTGTAGCATTGTCTCTTGTACCACACTCAAGGTTTTTTTACCTCACTGTGCAGGCATGAAATCCCTCGCTCTGCTCCAGGACTAACAGTGTTAAGAGATGTAAAGGAGGAAGAAGCACTGGGAGGACTCAGAGATGTCAGCTGAAGAAGAGAGAAAACAGAAAGGGTTTGCTTCTGGGGCCTGATGCAAACACTCACAGCCCACATTTATCTGCTCCATCCCAACTCTACACATGCAGTCATGGAGACATGGTGACGTTCAACCTGAGCATCAAGATGAAGAAGAGAGGAGATTTCTGGGTGTTGGTCTGAGTTTTTATCTCCAGGGTTTCCCGATAAGTGTCTGAAGAAGAGAAAGGTTTCCATCAGCTTGTTGGATCTAAGAATTAAGGTAGTTCCGGAGGAAGAAATAGGTCCAGTGGGGTGCTAATCCGTGCCACGTGCACCAGCCATGGTGTTTCATCGTAATAGAAAGCCTGTTAGAAGGTTCCTGTTATTGCAGAAAGTGGTTCTATTAAATTAAAGGCTGTGTTTGTCTTGTACTTATACCTCCTTGCAGCTTTTTCTTTTTGCCCATATGGAGATGTTTGGTCCTTTTTTAAAAACGTTTTTAGTCTTGTAATTTCTTTCTTTCCTCTTAGTTTGTTCTGCCTTTCTTATTGCTTTATTGTAGTCTGTCAGTTTGTTTTAATGCATCTTCATGTTATTGTTGTTAAAGAGGCACTGCATTTTTTGTCAGTGAAAAATCCAGAATCCATCTTCATCTTACCTGCAGGGGTGGAAAGTAACGAATTACATTACTCGCGCTAGTGTAATTGAGTAGCTTTTTTGTGTACTTATACTTTTTCAAGTACGTTTTAAAAAGTGTAATTTTACTTTTACTTAAGTACAGTTTCTGTTAAGTAATGTACAGAGTACAGAGAACAGAGTGCTTTTACAGAAAAGGGAAATAAAAAGATAAAAGTACACATAAAAACACAATAAAAACTGTTGTAAGTGCACATATTATTTTCCATGTCCATGTTAACGCAATGAAGCTTAGATTTAATAAAAGTTGCTCCATGACACTTTGAATTTGGCTCATGTGGATTGACTTTATCCTTTTCCAATTTCTGTACAATTGAACTATTGAGATGGATCGGGAGATCTATTTATAAATGGGTGAGATATATATATATATATATATATATATATAAAAATAAATATACAGTATAGTGTGCACCATATTTGAAAAGTACATTTGAAATCATTTACTTTTTACTTTTACTTGAGTAAGCTTTTTGACTGGTAACTTTACTTGTTCTTAAGTAAAATCACAGCAGAGTAACAGTAGCCTACTTGTACTGGAGTATAATATTTTTGTATTCTTTCCACCTCTGATGTTTGCAGTGAAGACATTTAATGCAAGTTGAGTTCGTTTTTCCTTCAATACTCACGCATGTGACAGCAGTAATAGTGATAGAGCTTGAAATGAAGCTGAGGCCGTTATTCATGCTGACATGAAGAGTGGCTGACCTGTAGACACGGTAAGACAGTAAATTAGTGTTTTTAATCATAGATGGAATATTACTGACAACCCTTCCCTCTCACACCACTGTAAAATAAAATATCAGCTTGACCTGGGCAAAGCTTTTTTGTGCTGTTTAGATTTCAGCTGCATTTTCAATCCACCACATTGTATATTGGACTTTCATCACGTTGTACAGCAACAGAGACGATGTGGCTTATTCTGTGTGTATTGTAGATATTGACTTCTCTGCCTGTAAGCCAGGGCTGCAGATAACTAAAACAGCACCCCATCCTGAATCTCCTCCACCTAGCACACCAGTCATGCCAGCTCAAAATCATTAACCACATCCCACAAACTGTAACTCCTCATTAAATCCCTAACAGCTCACATTGTTGTGACGACATCCTTGCTCGGGAAATTATGAGTAAAAAATGTAGGAGAAAC
This sequence comes from Craterocephalus amniculus, assembly GCA_036024015.1. Taxonomy (NCBI): domain Eukaryota; kingdom Metazoa; phylum Chordata; class Actinopteri; order Atheriniformes; family Atherinidae; genus Craterocephalus; species Craterocephalus amniculus. The sequence goes on along the minus strand of JAVQJG010137383.1, from coordinate 2,682 downwards.
ATGTTTCAAACTAGTTGTTCAGTATAAATAGTTAACCTTGCGTAATACAGTACTGTATATGCAATGTGAGGCATTTTGGATTCATGAGGACAAGATTAGTCCAAAGATAGTACTATTAATATGATCAACATTAATAAAAAATATATATTACAACAAAAACAAAAACATAAGATTGTGCTGTCCAGAACTTTAGATTTGCTCTATCTCGCTAGTTTTGCTCTTGCAACCAGTAAATTATGTGCATAATTAAGGAGCAACTCTGTTCAAGTAGTGTCCAAACTGTGTTGGCACGTTGGCAGCCTTTATTTCTTGATATCAAACACCATGCTGTTGGTGTGTGAGTAAATGACTGGACAAACTGAATGCAGCCTCAACCAGAAAGAAAAAGCAGTTGTGCCATGATCCATGCTGATGTACATTTTTAGTGTATTGTCTGTCAACCATGTATCTGGATGCTTCCTATCTTCTGCTGCTTTAAGTGTTTTTGCATCTTTTTATGTTTTTTCTTTTTTTTTGGTGCCTTACATTTGTTATCGTTGCCTTTTTTGGGAGTCTTTTACACCGAGCTTATATTGTTATCTGTATTATACCATATTTGTCTTTGGAAGGATTGTTCAGTAATTTAGATCTTAACTATATTTATTTTCACCCTAAAGTTTAACACTTAAGATGAGCAACATGGAAGAAGTAGCTATCATATACTGTTAAATCTAAGTTAAAAATCTTGATTGTGAAGATGCACTATTTCTCAAATAATAAGAAATTAGACAGTAGCTGCTTTCCCTGTATCGTGAAATAACATTATGGTGAGTGAAACCGTGATGCTTGGTGAATTTTAACTGGGTGTTCTGCTGACAGGCTTCTTTACTAACTTATTTTATGTTGTTGTCTTTGAATGAAAATCACTTACATTCCAGATTTTTCCAGAACGGGAGCAGGGCACAGAAGGTACGTATCTCTCACAACCAAAGGCCTCTTCACTGCGGGGGAAAAATTAACATAAGAATTTGATATCAAACTTGGATTCAGCTTGATAAATGATATAGTAAGTATGTGATGGAAAAGTCAACTTCTTGTCTCTTCCTTAAACTTTAGAAGCTCCAAGACCCGATAATATATTTTTTTGTATTAAATTCCTGGACTTCCTGTCCTTATGGAAAGTAAGGCAAATGAGAGAGGGTTGCGGTTTATTTAGCCTGGCTGAGCGATTGTCTCACATATGCAAAGACAGCGCTCGTCCCTGATGAGATCCACATTCCTCTTTAGACATCTGAGAAGTGTTGAGTGTTATACCAGCTGATTTGAGGCAGGGGAAGATGGCGCTGATGGTTTATGGGGAGGGTGAGGTTTAAGATCATTGTGAAGCCACAAAAAGTGCCCCCACCCATCCACGTCCGCACAGCCAAAATAAACTTGGCAGTGACATAAGTGGCTGTAGAACAGTCACTATGAAGCGTGGAGGATGGCTAACTGTGGCTAATGGCTAATATTTGTCTTCCAAATTTCATCTTAAATATCCCTTCTTAGAAATTACATCATATAGCAGACACTAAGATGACTTTCATGGATTCCTCATTCATCTGACTTTTTGTTGTTATTCACTACCAAAACATCTGCACACTCCCCACCAATAAATATATTTCTAGCAACTTTTGAACAACACAGTTTCTCTCTGTCTTAATTCAAAGTGAGACCAACCCTCTTATTTAAGAAAGAGAGGAAGTTAGTTGTAGCCTATGAGTGTCCTTCTAAACTAATTGCTCCAACTGTCTCAAGTTATATTCACTGACATGTGTTTTTAGTAAGTCCATAACTCTTTGTATTAGAAATGTGGCCTTTTGTCCAGGTTTACAGATGATTTAGTTTAGGTGGAAAACATCGTTCAAAGCAGCAAAAGGAACGATCAACCTGTTCAATCTGTATGATTTTTTTGTTTTGACATCTTTTTATTGCCTCTTGTTGACAGAACTCTGCAATAAGCTCTTACGTGTGACCTACACTATTTCAGACTTGGACAGACTAGTTAACAGACACGTTTGCCAACAGCAACATCCAGCACACCCAGTGTAAACGTTTTTATTAGCCAACCTGACGACCAAGTCCAGAATTCATTCTGCTTTTGTTTTATTTTTGGTCTGACTCCTGGGTGAAAAATTTGACTCTGTAGGGAATAAATTGTTCACTGTATTTTCTGGCTAGACACTGTAAACCAGGGTATTGATCTAATACAAAGTTTAAAGTAGTGATTAATTATTATTTAATGAAACAGTGTCTCATTATTAAAGATATTAAATCAAAGATGATGGTGAAATATATTCAGTGATGTTCACGATGGAAAACTCTTGATTTATTACTTACATGACACATCAGTATTATAGAAAAAAAATATATGAATGAAGTAGAACTGAATCCAAAAAGATATACCCAGTTTTTCTACTTATTAATTACTCTGAAAATACATTTACTACCCCCTTATGGAGGCCCAAAATATTCAGAATTAAATAAATATAAATAAGAATTTGAAATAAATACCATTTTGATAAATAAAAGGCAAATATAGACTATGGCCTTTAATAGTAAATTAAGGGAGTGTTATTGTGAAATATACATTATTATTCTTTAATATATATTTATTATTTTCAATTTATTGAAATTTCAGGAATTTTTTTCACAATATAATAC
>JAVQJG010137381.1:0-15235 GCA_036024015.1 Craterocephalus amniculus | reverse complement strand
TTGGCGACTCTCCACATCCTCGGTGTCATATGAAGTGAGGACCTCGGGGTAGGCCCAGGACACGCTGGAGGGATTATATCTCTCGGCTGGCCTGGGAGCGCCTCGGGATCCCCCCGGATTAGCTGGCTGATGTGGCTGGGGAGAGCGAAGTTTGAGCTTCCCTGCTTAGGCTGCTGCCCCCGCGACCCGACCCCGGATAAGCGGAAGAGGACGGTACGGTACGGTACGGTACGGTTACATGAATACATGCAAATGATGGATATCGAATTGGATTTAATCTATCTCAGGAAATCACGATGGTGCCATTCAACACATTGCAGCTCTGTAGATTAGAAACTTACTGCTGCAGCACAGGAGTGGAACATATTTCGGACTCCTTTGCACATCTCAAACAGTAGCTGACCGGCTCCCTCCACCTTGTCAGGATGTTCCTCCAGGTCTAAGAACACATTAGTCACCAATGCGTCAAAATCTGGAACCTGAGGGAGGAAATATGGTGTAGCGTTATCAATAAACACAGACAAGCATCTAAAAGAGGTATACTTTATTAGAAAAGAAATACTAGTACAATCCAAACCTATAAAAGGAAGAAAAACAATAATTGTTGATTTCATAAACAACCCACCTTCCTCATTAAAAAAGAGAAGCTCTCAGCTGCAAACTTGCGGATGTGCTCCTTCTTGTGGGCCAACAGTGTGCTGTACAAACTATGCAGAAGATAGAGGCATTATTTTAATCCAACAAACCACTAACATGCAGAAAAGCATGGTCACACATTTTGCTTCACAATTTCCCTCATATGCAGACAATGTTCACTGCAAAACAAAACTGCACATCAGAAGGAAAAAAATGCACCATGTGACTCTTTGCTAGTCTCACCTGTAAATATTGGTCATGTCCTTCACCATGAGCCTCCACAAGTACTTATAGAGGTAGGACAGGCAGGTGAAAACCCACTCCAGCAGCTCTGTGTCCTTTGTGTCGAGCAGCGAGGTGATCAGAATGAAGAAATCGGGGAAATGTGGGTAGAAGTCTTTCTGCAGATCTCTGGCCAACTGAACAACCAAGCTGGGGAAGCATAAACCAAATATTACAGACACGTACAAACATAATTAAAGCTTATTGGCAACATTACTCTGATAAAACGAAAGCTCTATGAACACTTACTCCAGCAGGGGTTGGTAAGCCAAGCTGTTTTTGACAGCCAGATGTGTTTTCAGACTCTCCACGATGGATTTTTGATGGAAAACCAACATGTTGAATGACTGGCTCTTGTTGGATACCTCTTTCAGGAAGGTAGCTATGAAAGAAATGCATCTGATTTAGGAGAAGCAAACAAATCCCCCTGTCCACATGCCAAATACTTTCAATATGTTATACATACTGAAGTGTTCTGTCAAGTTGAGATCTCTCCATTTTGTTAGTCCTTCTGAGAAATATGTTTCTACTTCCTGTAGAGAAAAAAAACAACCCTCTTAAACAAAACAGTGCGTGCAAACAGAAGAGTTGACTGTATTAAAGAGAAGAATAACTGTGCAAACCTCCTCGTAAGATCCAGTTCTATCAATCCGGTGGATGACATCAATATTGACGTTGGCAAGCCTTTCAGCAAACGTGAGAAACTGCGAGAGACAAGGCAGAAGTCTTACAAAACTGGGTTATTTGTTATATGCACATATGAACGTTTATTCCCACTATATTTCCGTCGGCAACGGTTTTAGCATCATGCTGAAGTTTCTGATTTCTCACCCTGAAAGTGTTCTCAGATTTGTGATACGAAGACTTAGATTTAATCTTCATCTTTGCTTCACGGCTTAATAAGATATTCCGAAAACCAGCGCGCGCATCAATAAAGTCATGAAAACAGGCGTTTGTTGCTTCTTTTTCCGTAGCTAATACTACAACTGTTTATACACACGCCGACAACAGAAGGCGGCCATGATGAACAAGGCATTGTGGGAAAATATCTCCGCGTGGTGGAGCAAAGAGGAAAGAAATGGTAGGGTGATGGACGGCAGTGTACTTCCGGATTCGTTTTAAGCTTCCCGTCTTGGTTTTTCTGCGTCTTTACTTTGGTATTTTATTTGTAAAAGAGCTAAAGTCATACTTGAAGAAATCTTTATAATGTTTCCATGTTTTCCAAAGTTTTTCTTTAGCGTTTCTTTTGACATTTCTTTGGCTATTATTCTCACTTTCTCCTCAGTTGTTATTGTTATGACTGACTATAAACTTTTATCACTGTTTTGTCTTTTTTAAACCATTTAACTCTTATTTGTGTAGCATTCAAGCGTAAAAGGTCATCTAACGCAATAAATAAGCAAGTTTTATATCTACACAAGAAGCCACTAAAGAAGAAAAACAAGGAGAAAAGGAAAGGTTGAGGTATGCCAAATGACACAAGAATTAGAAAAGTGTCAACATTTATAAACCACCTCCAAATGCAAGAGCATCGAAAGAAAAGTATTTTTAAAAGTCCTTCAAAGATTGTCTGAGAGGATTCAAACTAGTTGAAGTAAGTATTTATGCAAAAATATGATTATCAAGCTTATAAAAAATGCAAAACATATTACTTATATAACCTACTGTATTTTCAATAGCATTGGCATGATTTAAAGAACTGATTTACAGTCTTTCTGTCAATAAAGAAACACAAGATTTAAGAGTTTCACAGAGTTCTATTACTAAAAAAAAGAAGGACATTCATGTTGCAGAAAGTTTGATCAATAATCAACTTTATGAATTTGGCAAATAAAATGTAATTCAACAAAGGTTCTAGTTTGAGGTACAAATTGAGTCTTCTACAATTTTCTCACAAATGAGGTGATGAGCCGGGTTATAAGCTGGTCTTGACTTTTTTATGTGATATAAGTATACTGGCCCTTAAAATTGATATTAGAGGAGAAAAGCTGTTGTGTAATGTTTAAGCTGCCATTTTAAAAACAACTCTCCACAAATGGAATAACTTTTTTCATAAGAAAAAGAACAGCTGAGAAGCCCAGTAACCATCAGTGGTGTTCTACCACCACATGAAGGCATTCATAAATTATATCTGTCAATGAAAGTAAGGCTCCATCATTTAAAGACTGATAAAAAAAATATTCACATTTTCAGTACTGACTGAACCAAAAGTGAAAAAAAGATGCTGAGATTGTATTTTTATTATAATAATTCATTTAAGTTCCCTTATTCTCATAGTTCCTGGTCAGCAGAGAGTAAACACTGTATTGTACATAGTGTTTGGTACTTGACTTTGTTCTTTTGACGTTTTCCCTTTGAAATGTAACAAATGATGCAACCTTTGCGCTTTGTATCGGTCTGTTATTAAAATCAGGGTTGTTTTTTTTTCACTTCAGTAACTTTTTACATACTTCTCGCTCTCTATTTGTTAGCTGACTAAAGCAAAGACAGCTTTTCATCCTTTTCTTTAATTAATCTGATTTTGCTCTTCATGTGACATCCTCTTAGCGCCTCAAGGAGAAGAACAAGTCTTGCAGATTTCAACCTCGCACTTTTCAAAAACCCTTTCCCTATTCATACATTTATCAGCAAAATCAGTTTACTCAGTGGCTTTGTCTAAGTTTCAGATGAGGGTTCAGTAGCTGGTACACACAGAACAATGTGGCAACATTGCACTGAACCATAATGCTAAAAGGAATTTAGATGAATGAAAGATGATTTGAAAAGTCCTTAAAATTCTGTGATTTCACAGCATAATGTGGATTCTTGAATAATCATCTTAAATACAAAATAACCTGCATCAGATTTATGTTGTAAACATACTTTTATCAAATATACTTTACATTACAAACTCTTTAAATAGAGGCATGATTCATAACTATTTCAACTATGACTGTCAAATACGAGCTGATATCCCAAATATTTTCTGCCCTATTGGCTACACGTGTACCTTTCCTGGATTTCTTCCCTTTCTTTCTCTCTCTCTCTCTCCGTCACCTAAGAATGCAAACGCACACACACACTTAAAAGGTTTCGGTCTGTGGTCCTGCTCTCAGCTCAGTGTTGAGTGAGCAGGTGATGTGCCAGGACTCCCACTTATTCACAGAGAACTGTCTGTTTCTAGGTAAAAAACACACGGGACAGTTTGTATTGCTTTTCCGATAGTTTCATTTCATTTGAAGTTTTCTGCTGAGATGTCAGGGCGCTCTGTGGCTGCTGGCTCATTTGCCATAGCAGATTATGTGGTTTTTGCTCTCATGCTGCTTTTGTCCGCTGCCGTTGGGGTCTACTATGCCTGGACTGACAGGAACCAGAGAAGCTCTGGGGACTTTTTAATGGGGGGCCGCAGGCTAACGGCCCTGCCGGTTGCAATGTCCCTGAGTGCCAGCTTTATGTCAGCCATCACTGTGCTCTCTAATCCAGCTGAGGTAAGATGGACTGACCGGACATGTCACATTCTCTGAATACACACATTGCTCCACTAACTCATTGCTCTGCAGGTGTACCAATATGGAGCCAACATTGGATTTTATGCTCTTGCTTATATGATAACAATGCTGATCACCTCTGAAGTCTTCCTCCCAGTCTTCTACAAGCTAGCCATCACCAGCACTTATGAGGTCAGTGTGGTTTGGGTTTTAAATCAGTGTTGTTATGGGATGGTATTTTTATTGCATAATTTTTTGTGTTAGTGTGTTTCGTTGTATGTGTGTGGATTTCTGGAGTTTTGCAACTCTATTTAACTTGGTTCGTAAAAGAAACGCTGTGTACACTCGTAGAGAAGCTGACTTCCAGTATATGACTGCTGTTTTCTTACTGTGCAAATAATAGACTGATAATGGGGTTGGCAAAAATCACACAGAAACACAAAAGAGCTTGTTGTAGTCAGAGAATGATCTGCCTGATATGTAATCAGCTGAAAGTATTTAAGAGGAAAGAAAATAATGATGCTGTCTTCGTTATATTTTTAAGTTCACTCAACCTGTTACAATATTCTTAATTACATGGTTATGTTTAGATATTTATGGCTGAAAAAACGCTTTCATGCCAGAAATGAATCATCTTTCTAACTCTGTCCCATTGTTCGTATTGGCCTGTTTTTACCAAGTACCTGGAGCTGCGATTCAACAGAGCGACCCGCCTGCTGGGAACCGTGTTCTTCATTGTTCAGACAGTGAGTAAGAGTACAGTCAACACATAATAACAGGGTTTTGAACTTTTTGGGTAAAACCACAAATCTGTCACCTGCTGGTGGTTTATTCTTATCTTTTGCCACAGATCCTCTACACTGGAATAGTCATTTATGCTCCAGCTCTTGCTTTAAACCAAGGTATGTTGGTTTCAGTCCACAATGGTCAGATTTATGAAACATCCCCACATAAGGACACTTAAAGCTTCCTGATTTTTTCATGTTGACTGACCACGATTTGAATCTTTCCCCTTTCTGCAGTGACCGGCATGGACCTGTGGGGTGCTGTCATTTCAACCGGCGTGGTTTGTACCTTTTACTGCACAATGGTAAGTAACAACATTTGCAAGTGAACAATTTAACAAATATTCCTATTAATTTTAGAAAATTTTGCCACCAATGACTTCCTGAAATTTTCAATATACACATTTGCTTGTGGTTTATGTTGTTGCAGGGTGGTCTAAAGGCAGTGGTGTGGACAGATGTAATACAGGTTGGCTTCAATAAATAAAATAATGTAATAAGTAGTCTGTTCATAGTAAATATTTTGACTTGAAATAGTGGGACAAGCACAGATGTTTTTTTTCAATAAACATGCACAGGTAGAGAAGAAAGCGGCCCTTGGATAATCTCAGATTACTGTACAATTTCAAGTCAAAATGTCTGCTGTATAGAGGAAATGGCTCGTCTTGCATAAAAAGATCTGTTAGACCAGGAGTTAAAGTTTCCCCTTACCAAATCACCAAGTTTTTAACTTTCTTGTTATATTTTTTTATGTTACAAGACACACCATTGGCAAATTACCCATCATGTTTATTGTTAAGGATTTTTGTGTCATATCTTTAGCTCCAGGATTTCGAGTACAGACCAGTTCTAGCTACTTGCTGGAGGGGGCTGACTGTACAGTAAATGTGAGGATCCATTGTTTCTCCCTGTGAGGAATCAATGAAATCTGGTCTGGTCTTACAACAGGAGCTGGTGTCTCTGCTTTAGGACATGTGACCATAAAGGAACCTAGTAGAATCCTGAAGTAACTAAGGTAGCTTTGGTTTCTGAAGCTAGCACAAGTTGCTTTCTGGAGCAGCAAGCCTCCAAATTTATGATGCGTCTATAAGCTTCTGGTTCTCACAGGAGCGCTTAGTTTCCAGGGATCGTAGTAGTTTTGATAGACAATCAATAATTGTTAACTTTCCCCTCCAGCTTGGTGTCATGCTTGCAGGTTTTATAGCCGTGATCATCCGGGCTGTGGTCGTCCAAGGTGGAGTCATCAACATCATCTCAGACTCGCAACATGGAGGAAGACTAAATTTTTTTGAGTGAGTATGGAGGAAAATCTAAAGTCGAATGATTTTATTTAATGGAGAGAGAAGAATCAACTAAGACCAGAAGTGACAGCGCATATTGTTATTATAGTTTTCACATCACTTCTCATAATAGTCATGAAACTTGTCAAATACTATTGAAAACAAAACTCTACTTTAAAGGTGGTGAAGTATCTGACCTATGTGCTGTATGTCTCACAGTGATGCCAGTTACTTTTCGATGTGTAACTAAATGATGTGAAATTAGAAAGCAGGTTAAAACAAGGTTTTAAATGACAAAGGAAGTTACTGATGTTAGTCTTTGAATCCGTAGGCCATTATAGTGTTGGCTTAGAAGTGGTTTAAAAACTTATCTGATAACTGGTCTTATCTCTCACTTATCAGAGGTGGTCAACAACCCTCTTTTCAGCTGTGAAATCCTGCAATCCCTGCTCAAATAGCTTAAAACACCTACAGAAATCATACTTTGACTCATGTGACCCTGGTGACTAACATTAACAGGCAGGAATGTCAACAACTCACAGGTGAACTGCTTCATCCTTAGAGTTCAAGCTAACCCACAATGATTCATATGCCTTAGATTTCCCAAGTTGTAAATATAATGCTACATTTCCATCCCAGGAATACTTTCCAGGAAATAACAGGCCCATCTTTGGTATAAAAAAGAGGCATAAAACATCTGTTTTTTTTTCTCAAAGTAGGCAAAAGGCAAAAATGAAAATCCCCAATTTCCCCCCAAAAATCCAACATGGGCAAATTTTGCGTTAGTACAACTGAATGCCATCTCTATAGCGGTCAAACCAGGACACACCAGTTGATGATGGCAAAAATACATTTCAGTTCAATGAAATATAAATACTGCAGCAGTTAGCTGTCAGATATGTTATCAGAATATCTCATTAGAAGTTGCAACAAAGAACAATACTTCTGTTTTTGTATTCTACAAGTCAGCTGTGTGTTTTGATCAAATTCTACGTTTCACTGTTAAATCATTTTGGTATATTCTTCCCAACTTAACACTGGTATTCAATGTTCATGCTTCACCTATATGTAATCTTTGTGAATGTTTGCAATCAAAGTATTTAATCCCCTTCCACCTCACTAATGAAAACCCATAACTTCCTTTTACCCAATTTTAAAAATCCTCAAAGTTGCCAAAGAAACAAACTTATCTTTTTCTGTTTTACCAGCTTTGATGCAAACCCTCTGAGGAGAAACACTTTTTGGACTTTAACTATTGGAGGGACATTCATTTGGACCAGTGTCTATGGGATCAACCAGGCCCAGGTTCAGAGATACATCTCATGCAAGAGCATGACTCATGCCAGACTGTAAGTGAAATGGAATTTACCGTATTAAGAGAAAAATATGACATTTTCACATATCTAATATATTTTTTCTATCCTTTCTGTGCGTCCTGTGTTATTTCTAGCTCCTTGTACATCAATCTGGTAGGCCTGTGGTCCATCTTGTTGTGCTCAGTGTTTGCGGGGATGTGCCTCTACTCAGTCTATAAAAGCTGTGACCCATGGACCACAGGACTCATCTCTGCTCCTGATCAGGTACAAGTCTTGAAAAGAGGAGTTTCTCTAAAGAAGAGTTAGCATTTCAGATTTTAAATCCATAGATTATGTGTATATATGTGAAGAATCATTGCAAGAGCACACTAATCATTTATGTTAAACCAGTATCAATGTTCTCCTGTAGCTGATGCCATATTTGGTGATGGACATCTTGGCAGACTACCCTGGCCTTCCTGGACTTTTCGTTGCAGCAGCATATAGTGGATCCCTGAGGTAAATATTTAAGATTGAAGCTAATTTTCTCAACAAACCCACAACACACAATTTAAAATGTCTCCTTTGGTAGTTTATATTATTGATGTATGCACAAGCAGCGTAGATGTATGATATTTCTTCTTTGACTAAATTGCTTTGGGTGTGCTTGGGAAAAATTCAACCCCGCAGCACAGTGTCTTCCAGTATCAATGCTTTGGCTGCAGTGACAGTGGAGGACATCATCAGACCCCATACCAACATGTCTGACAAACACCTGTCTTGGCTTTCAAAAGGAATGAGTGAGTGAATAACCTGCATGAACAGTGTAATAACTAAATGATTTGTCCATCAAATTACTTTCTCTCCATGTTGTTTACAGGTCTTTTATATGGAGTTTTATGCATTGGTATGGCTGGAGTAGCATCACAAATGGGGGGCATCCTGCAGGTAGGGTGAATATGGAAAATATTAATGCATTGTTACTGTAAATATTTAGTTTTTTGTAGCTTAATGATTTATTGTGAAACATGTTGTGCTTCCTTACATACAGGCAACCATCAGTATTTTTGGAGTCATTGGTGGTCCTATGCTCGGCTTGTTCACGTTGGGCATCCTCTGTCCATTTGCCAACTCCAAAGTAAGTTTGTCCTCATTTGATTAAAGTTTTTAGTGTCATAGTTCCAGTGACAAGTGCTGCTATCTTAAAGGATGTCGGTTACCTTATCAGTGCTCATTTTCTCCTATGAATCATATGAGCATTTTAACTATCTTCTAGGGAGCTATGACGGGTCTTGTGACCGGGCTGGTTGTGTCTCTGTGGGTGGGAATTGGAGCCCAGATATACCCTCCCCCTCATACGATGAGCCGGCCTCTGCCGTTGGCCACTGATGGCTGCAACTTCACCACAACAAGCAGCATCAACTGGACCTTCACTGCTCTCCCAACGCAACAAAGTTCCATCACTGCAACCCCAGTTCACATTGATGCCAAGTCAGTGTCTAAATAATTATGAATATTCATGATTAGCTTCACTTTATTAAGAGTTGAAAATAATCAATGGAAATACCCCTCAATGAAGTTGTTGTGCTTTGTGTTATCACTAGAACACTGATAAGGAGATATTTTTAAGTACTGAACATTTTGTTCTATAGTTGCAGTTTTCACTCCTTGTTTTAATGTGCCACTTTCTCCCATCACCAGGCCTGTGCTTGCAGACTGGTACTCCTTGTCCTACCTTTACTTCAGTCCAGTTGGAACCATTATAGCTATTGGTGTGGGACTGATAGTCAGTGTGATAACAGGCAAATTACATTTTTATACATACAACATTCATAATATCAGATCATGCTGTTCCTACTGTTTCCTCATGTGTTTATTTATACTTTATCATTTGTTTTAATGTTTTTTAAGGAGGCTGTAAGCAAAAAGTGGAGCCCAGGCTAACATTAATGAAAGAAGATACAACTTTTTATTACTTAATCAAGTGTTTCAAAGGCAGAGTAAGTACTGCGTCACTGCACAAGTATCAATAGAAAGACTAATAACTTCTTAATCCAGGTTTTGTGTTCTTCTCTATTTAGGTCAAGAGGCGTAGTGGAAAGCTTGATCTGAAGAACAGAGAGAAGCAATTTGGCAACACTAACCCTGCTTTTAATGATGTTGAGCTGGACTTAACAAAAAGCAATATTGCTCCATGAAATGCTCATTGTGTTATAGTAGGTCATATAATTTTGTACATTGACACAGTTTTTCTAAGAGTAAATAAAAGACATGCCAATTAGGAAATGGAAGAATGCTGCGACAGTACAACACAAAACAAGAAAAAGCCACTGAAAGCACTTTCTTGTGTTTGTCAGAGTACCTGCAATCAAGATTTTGGAAATGTAGTTGTCAAGCATGGATCTACAACTGCAAAATATATGAACACAAAGAGAAATAATCTTTTTACTCTCCAGGCTATCTGCACCTAAGAGGGGCCATGCTCTGCACGACACTGCTTTTATTTAAACAATGTCTCCATGCAAATGTATTTGGATGGAGGGACAAATTTACCAACTTTTATGTTTGATCGGTGAATTTATATTTCCTGGCCCACAAGACAGTCTTAAAAATTTATAAATGTGTCCAGTACAATGCTGCTTTGCAAGGAGTCTGAAGCCATATTCTAGATTCAGTCATTTGAGGTTCAAAACATATTATTTTAAAAAGTTGCTGTTTTGGCATTATGTGTATGAATAGATTTTACTGCAAACATCATGGGTACATATATGAAAGCCATCAAAAGGTGATAACATTACTTCTGTTCATTTGTTGCTTCAATCTCTCCTCAAACTGTGTAACACAAAAGGAATTATAGTTTACACTTTGCAAAGTCAGAATAACATCAGTTTATTGCTAAATGAAAGTGATTGGACACTGTTCATCAAGCCACAGAGAGATTAACGTTCACAAGGTGATTTTCTACTAGAGTATCAAAGATGAACAAACAGAATCCAGTGTCTAAGAATGAGCTGGGAGGCTGCTGGCCATGCTGCGCTGTATAACAGAGCGACGTTACACACCCCTCACACTGCCACAGACAGCAGAGAGACAGAAAGGAGGCTAAATTGAGAACATGATGACAGACATCAAATGAAATAATAAAACGTGACCCAGTTCCTCTCTGTTTCAGGACGTTTGTAAATGATAAAACCTGCTGGTTGTACTTTAAGCTATTTGTACCTTCTAGTTAACGGATCTTCAGAAACCTGCAAAACCTTCCTTTACTGCCCCTTTCCATTCAATAAACAAATAAACTCTAGATAATTATTTCTAGATGTGTTTGATGTGTTTGTTGGTGTGTGTGTGTGTGCCCACGGGTGATTACATGAAGTACCTGCCTGGAATGCAGAGAACACACACATTTACGGTACATACAAAAGGAACTTTTCACTCACATTTCAGTGATGTACGGGACAGTCTCACTGAACAGGTGGAAAAACTAAGACTGGTCCTTTCACTTCTGCACGGACTTCTAGAAAAATGTCAGGTTACTCACAGGAAGGTGGCTCCTTTGGGACAGCTGACTATGTGGTGTTTGTCCTAATGCTGGTGGTATCTGCAGGCATTGGGGTCTATGTCGCTTGGGTGGACAGGAGCAAGAGTTCTGGGCACTTTTTGATAGCCAGCCGCAAACTAACAGCCTTTCCTGTTTCTATGTCCCTGACCGTCAGCATCATGTCATCGGTCACAGTGCTGTCTAACCCAGCCGAGGTAAGGTGGCAGGACTCACAATGTTTGTTGTGATTCCCTGCTTTTTTATTCTTCAAATACAGAGACACAGCTAACAATAATTACCATTAGAATATAAATACATGAATGAGATCAGTTTTTTCAAAGCAAAAATAACAGATGGTTAGTCAGCCTGTTTGCAAATCCAATTTCAAAGGGAATTTGTTTGCCCCCAAAAGCTACATTTACTCTCGGTTTCGCTCCTTGTTTTATCTTTTTAAAGGGATATTTGTTCTGCTCCTGCCGTCCATAAAGCAGTCATTTTTATTTTTATTTTTTACTTCGTTTTCCTCAGTTGGTGATAATTTGAAACAAGCTTTCCAGCCTCATCCTCATGTGCTTTGAATCTTGGTCCACTTTAAAAGTTACAGTTTTGGGGTTCATAGGGATGCGTTTCTTATTTTGGGTCTACTTATTACAAAGTATTATGGAAAAGTAAGTAGGAAACATAATGTGAATAATATCTAATTTCATAACAACATCCTTGAGTTTAATCAGATATTTCCATAGCTAGATGATTATTAACTTACTTCATTTCATCATATCTAATAATGTAATATAATGTGAAACTACAGGTTTTTTTATAAGGTCTTACCTTAAACTTCAGTATTAAAATGTTCATTTTCTCTTTTGAAGTGAATTTTGCCCACAAAAAAAATGCAATGTCAGGAGCTAAACTCTCTTTTTCTGTGTGTGTTATCCCAAACTTTGGTTATTTTATTAATTTCATGAAAAGTCAGAACAAGCAAACTAAAAAAACTTTTGTCTTTAGGTGTACCGCTTTGGAGCCATTTTCGGACTCATTGGCATCGCCTATGCGCTCTCAATAGTGATCACATCTGAGATCTTCCTCCCTGTCTTTTACAGGCTGGGCATCACCAGCACCTACAAAGTGAGTGTGTTTCTCTTTCCAGGTTCAAACTCATTAAGAGGAAACTTTATGAGTTCACACAGTGCATGTTATGGTATGAAAAGATCTGTTTAATCATTAACAAAAGCAAAGTTTACTTTTTTCTCTTTACAAAGTACCTGGAGATGCGTTTTAATAGAACAACCTGTCTACTGGGAACTGTGATCTTCATTTTGCAGACAGTGAGTGACAGCTGTAATCATAAGTCTAGTAAAAAATATTTTGCCAAAGCCTTTTATGTTGTTATTACCCATCATTATTTCTGTTGCAGAGCCTCTTTTCCGGAGTGGTTATTTATGGCCCAGCTTTAGCTTTAAACCAAGGTATTCCTGTTACATACAGTCACAGCAATGGATCACATCCACTGTTTTTATCACTCCTATTTTGCTTTCTCTCTGGACAGTTATAGGTCTAAATATATGGGCTGGAATTATTTCAACAGGCTGTGTTTGTACCTTTTACTGCACACTGGTGAGTCGATCAATACTGTAAAAAAAAAACCACTCCAATTTGCTGTAAATAAAATGCAGTATGTAGAACTGAAATCGTATACTTTAGATGAACCTGTCAAAAGTCAAAGTACCAGTGAAACATTTGGGCAGGTTTCCCTATTAAATTTAATGGGAAAGTGTTCAAACACTTGACTGGTATTGTATATTCAAACGGCATTTCAATAGAAGCCTGATTGTTAGTAACATGATTTGACAAATCTCCATAATTCCGCCTTCATATTTTTAACCTCTCTCACAAAGGGCTTTTATATCTGGATTTGCTTGTTATTTCCTTGGTGTCTTAATTTAAATGGACATGCTTGTTAAATTCTTTCATCCGTTATTGTTGCAGGGTGGGCTGAAGGCTGTGGTGTGGACCGATGTGTTCCAGGTAGGCTTTTTTATTACTATGCAACGGTGATGCTGTCTCTGAATGCACAAAGACACAGATCAAATTTATATAAACTCTTAACACGTTATTCTAACTTCTGTTGTACAGCCATATGAAGAGAACTAATGCTGAAAAAAGAAAGAAAAGACTTAAAAATCAAATGAAACTGCCTATTTTTCATCTTATCCTTTAGATTGTAATAATGCTCTCAGGTTTCCTGGCCGTTATAATCAAAGCTGTGATCGTACAAGGCGGAGTCTTCACCATCCTTTCAGATGCACAACAAGGTGGAAGACTCAACTTTTGGGAGTACATACATATTTATAATTAAAAAAGATGAAAACTTGAATTTAGAAGAAATATTTTAGGTGAAAAATATTAACTTTTGAATCATCCTGCATTTATGTCTCCCCAGCTTTGACATAAACCCACTGAGGAGACACACTTTTTGGACCTTAGTTGTTGGAGGTACATGTGTCTGGACTGCAGTCTACGGGATCACTCCATCTTCCATTCAGAGATATAATTCCTGCAAAAGCATCACTCATGCCAGACTGTGAGTTGCAGTTTTGCAGAGGAATCCATTAGGACAGTGACTTAAACTTTGTCTCTTCTGAGATATTTTACAATCTGTTTATTTCTGTTTTTATTTTGTGTTCCTTCCCAGGGCTATTTTTATAAACTTGTTTGGTCTCTGCTCTTTCCTGGTCTGTGTGGTGTTTGCGGGACTCTGCCTCTACTCAGTCTATAAAACCTGTGACCCACTGATGGCTGGTCAGGTTTCATCTCCCGATCAGGTACGACATTGAAAAACACATTTTACTTGTCTGTTTTTGCAAACAATGCATATAAACACACATGCATTGGTGTGCGTGGGAGAAAAGCATGTGAAATAGATATGTTTGAATACAAGTATTTGTCTGTCTGTTTACGAGAGGAGCCAGAGTTTTACAAATCAAATTTTAGGGCGTGTGTCTGTAATCTAGTGGTAGGAAGTAGTGAAAGTTTTAGTTCTTTCTAGAGATACAGCCTGTTGCAATATTACACTGGTGCTTAGGGGGTTAATTTTTGAACTCATTTCTTTACAGCTGATACCAAATCTGGTCATGGAACTCTTAAAAGGCAATCCTGGCCTTCCAGGACTTTTCCTTGCTGCAGTATACAGCGGTTCTCTAAGGTTTTTATTCAACTTCTATCATGTAACTCAACATGTCCAGCTACTCACTTCGGTGATCATTATCTAAAACCTTTTGATTGCTGATGTGTACATTCAAACAAAAAGTATAATCCTTCTTCCTTTTTAGCACAATTTCTTCTTCCATCAACATACTAGCTGCAGTCACTGTAGAGGACCTGATCAAACCGTACACCAAAATATCAGAGAAACATCTGCTCTATATCTCCAAAGGCTTGAGTAAGATACTTGTAATTATCTGCAACCTATGTAGCACATCAATGGATTTCTTAACCGTAAAACTATGTAAGAAATGATTATGAACTGTTGGTGAGGATAGAAATCTCAGTCTTTTGACTTTGTGTTGTTGCAGGTTTATTCTATGGCATGGTTTGCATTGCCATGGCTGGACTGGCATCAGTCATGGGAGAGATGATGCAGGTAGAGTGATGCAGTATAGTTTTTATTTAATTTCATTATGGGAAAAAAATCTTTACACTGTAATTTTAAGACAAACCTGTGTATTTTTGTAAACAGGCAGTTGCTATCATTGGTGGAGTGACTGGAGGTCCTTTATTGGGCCTCTTCTCTTTGGGGCTGTTCTGTCCATTTGCCAACTCTAAAGTAAGCCCTTCCTTATGGCGCGTTCAGACCAAAAGCAGCAAGACGCTCTCGCTGCTCAAAGTTGGACGCTGGATGCTCGTAAATCAGACGCTTGACATTTTAAATCAAAACGGTCTTGACGCTCCAAAC
>JAVQJG010137380.1:0-17634 GCA_036024015.1 Craterocephalus amniculus | reverse complement strand
TCTCACAAGTGTTACCTTTATATTGATACCAAGCTTATTTAAATGAACCTTGTGGTTGCAGAGATATGCTCATTTAAAGTGAAACATGTAATTTTGAGGAATTTTGGCCTAGGGCTTAAAATTAAAGGAGTAACCTGTAAATGGCAATGGATTTCAGTCACTGCATTTATCCACTTTCGATCATTCGTATGTTGTAATTGGTCGGATACAAATGTTTCTTAAATCGCACGTGGATCCAATTGACTTGCCTGTTTACGTGCTACCTATTGCCTTAAATCTGTTTCTTGGTATAAAATTTAAGGTCTTTATGTTTTCTCTCCATCTTAATTTCCAACCCTTAAGTTCAATAGGCCTGATACTGTTCAGACAGAGAGCAGAAAAAGGTTGAATTCCCCCACTTGTTGATGGTGGGCCAAATAAACGAAATATTACTGTCTGCAGTTTGATCAATCTAATTTATTCCATACTTTTTATGTACGTGTTTTTTAGTTTTTTTTAGTACTACTCCCATGATTTTAAACAGTGATACAGAGTCGATTTCCACACTAATACAGGACACAATACAAAATGTACTTTGGTTAATAAGCCATCATGGTAATCATAAATCTCGCTTGGAATTTTGATCATTTTCATTATCTTGTTTTCTCATTTTTGGTGTTTGTTGTGAGAAAACACTGTGATTAAGCTCAGCTGAGTGAACTCAAAGAAAACAAATTTTCTGCTTTCCAACTGAGTTGTCAGTACCTGCAGGGATTGAGCCATACAGCACTGCAGAGTGTGTCCTTAAATTTTACCCAATTTTGAGTGTGCCTTTTTGAAAAGCCAGTGTGGATTATTCTGGGACTCTGACTTTCAATTTTCCTCCCTTCGCAGGTCAGTGTATCTCCCGTTTCACCAACAGGAAGGTGCCATACTGTGTCAAGTTCAATCCAGATGAAGACAAACAGAACCTTTTTGTGGCCGGCATGTCTGATAAGAAGATTGTCCAGGTAAAGCACCGCAAGCGATCCAATCTTGTTGACCAAGCAGATGCACACAGAAATTTATCTGTACACAAGCCTGTGCCTATAGAACCATGAAAAACACTCTTGTCTCATCCCTCAGCACTGGTGTGTAGTGGTGTGTGAGTTGCAGGAGGTTGTCTGGTTGACAGGACTAGTCCAACTCATAAATCATGGGGTGTGTAAGGGTAGAAAAAAGGTAAAGACAAGAGAACAATCTGATAAAAGTAGGAAATCCACTCCTATCTCACAATCAGGTAAACAGTTTTTAAGCAAGTATTTTTAAGCCTCAACAAATACAAGTTCAATTTATGCAGCAGCAAGTTGCTGAGAAAAGAAATGGTAGTTTTCCTTCTCTCGTTTGCAATCAAGATATGCACTGACTTGCACAGAGAGTCACTTTTATTTTAAGAAAAGTCTTATCAGATATAGATGTAACAACAACCAACTCTGCCCCATAATTGTTAATAGAGCAAGTGGGCTTTATCACAATCTAGCACAACAATCAGGGCTGGTGTTAAATCATGCAGCTCTCCTGAGGGTTATAAGCACAGATGGCTGCTTACCCCCAGGGTAAGATTTAAATAAAAGAGCACAAATGGAACTGGACAGGAATATGTCCGTTTTTTTTTTGTTTTGTTTTTTTTTTGTCTTTCTTTCTGTGTGGTTGCCTTTTACATTTTTAATTTATCCTGATTTATAAAAATCTTACCATTAAAGTCCCAGGCCTGTTGGATGTCTTAACGCTGTGATCACATCAACGTAGTTAAATAATTCCCCGACACTGTCACAATTTAAAGCTGTTTTCTCAGGGAGTCTCCCATAGCCAGCATTATGACTTTGTCTTTGCTAGTTTTTTAATTTGTTTATTTTTTTTAGATAATTAGAGCTTTCTTCAAGAAGATGCGATGATGAGAACTGGCAGTGACGCTCATGTTGTTGAATTTTTTTAATCCATTTTGAATAATCCTGTTTGCCCTAGATAAGCATGTTTACCTCCTCCATTCTGCTCCTGTCTGTGTGTGACAGTGGGACATCAGGACGAGTGAGGTGGTGCAGGAGTACGACCGCCACCTGGGCGCTGTCAACACAATCACCTTTGTGGATGAGAATCGTCGCTTCGTCAGCACGTCAGATGACAAGAGCCTTCGAGTTTGGGAGTGGTAAGAACTCACTGCAACCTCTCGTGTTGCTGCATTGTTTTTATCCGGAGCATTCTGTGTTGTACAAAAACAGGCTAATAATGGATGGAAGGATGTGCAAATCAACCAATGCCCCCCTCTTGCTCCATGTGTGTTTTTCAATGTTGTTTTATTTTGTGTCTTCCTCAAGCCTTTGTTTATGCTCATTGGACAATCAAAGAAAAGAAAAAGCACCAAAAGTAACTTGCACATCGGCCATGGCATCCTCTGGGAGTAAAATTTGTCTGGTATTTGCTTATCAAAAGTATGACATGTTAAAGACAAGCGGATAAAGAGGGTATCCCATAGGTTTAGTTCATGTTTTTTTAAATTTTGTTTTACTTCTGTTAGAAGTTTCCAGCTCTTCTTTAATTCCTCCAGGGCATGTGACAGTGGGATTAACTACAAATACAGTTTTGGCATCATACCAGCAGAAAGAAGTCCTAACAGAAAAACAAGCAGCTAAAGAAACATATCCCAAGTGTCTCGTCTCTGGATTAACTCAGGATGAGAGGCTCCCTCGAGCTTTTTTTCTTTATTGCACCGTGAGAATAAACGGTTGAGCCAAAAAGTGTCTGGACTATCAGTCTTTGTCCTGCAGACATCATGTCTCTCTAACATCGGATAACCCTCCTGTGTAGGCTGCTACTTTATGGAACTATACCAAATAAACTTGAGCACTGATATTTTCCTCTGCTAAGGCATAGGTCATGTGTTCGATTATGTTGGTCTGGCTGGCTGTTTCAGCATAACTCTTGAAAGGTATGGACTTAGAGATTTTCAGGAAATTGCATAAAAAAGAAGTGATTAGATCTTGAGAATGCTCCAAATCGCCGTCTCGATCTAGGAAATTTTTAAAGCACTCTTTATTGTGGGGAGGAAGGAATAATTTTGCTGTTAGAGCTTCTTACTCAAAATAAAGCCCACAATGATTAGCAGAAGTCTGCATTCTCCTGTTGCTCGGATGGCACGGAAGATTGTGTAGAAGTGAATTTACAAACCTTTTATGTTGTGTTGTTCACACCTATACATAATTGTTTTTACACATATACCTAACGTTTCAGAAGACATGATCATGAGGTTTCTCATCAAGGAGCAAAGTCTGCATGAGTGTTAGAGGAGGATTATAATCAATGCAAAATGTACCACACTCTGCCAACAAAGGGAATTATTGCTTGATCATAAACACATCAGAGAGAGATGAAACTGTGGGCTAGGAGGGACATTTTGTGAACATGAACAAGAGTAAGAAGGGTACACCAGAAAATTTGCAGCAGCATCTATGAAATCACTCAGGTCGGATGGAAACTTCTGTTCCTCTGAGATCTGTTTATTTCTGCCTTGTTGAAAGAAAGGAAACAACCTCCTTACAGACCCAGCTGTAATCGCACATTTTGTACCATAAATACTTGCTCTATAATAATGCCACTTCTTAAGAATATTTTTAGAAAAAAAAGTTTAACATCTGTGCCAGTAATTATAATCACTTCTTGACTCCCTTTTGTTTCATGAGCTCCAAAGATTATCTGATCACCATCTCATATTTATTTGCTTCAGTTCTCCTACAAGTTGCAGTTTTTAACATCAGTCTAACTGCAGATGTTATTCCTTTTGTCATAAAGCTCATTCTTAAACTTTTCACAATATTTATTTTGTTTTGTTTGAAGCAGGATTTTTAAATGTGATTGACATGTAACTTATCCATCTATAATTCATGAATGTTCCGAGCGTAGCATTTGTTTATTGCTGTTCATGTCTGATCTCAGTACTCTGTAATAGTGAAACATTTTAGTTTTTCTGAGTTCAGTATGGCTTTTTCCAAACATTTATTTGGGCAACTTCAGGGTCTTATTCATGTTACAATGTGTAATGTTTTTATGTGCACAGTGGGAATGCACTTCTTATTTGATTTTGTCCTTTAGCTCTTTTAATCCCTTTTTTGTATCATGTGCATGAATAAAATCTGCATTCAGCTGCTATTCATCATGAAAGAGACATAAATGGTTTTAATGTCAGGATATGGCATACCAATTTCAGTAATAGTATAAAACTTTTAACACATGCTTGATGCAAATAAATGAGGTCAGAATGTCCCATTAGTAACTATTATTTTTCAGAAAGTCTCTAAAGATTTGGATGCATGCAACTTGGTCAGAAACAAAGTGCAGCAAATCAGGGATCCAATCGTAGACACATGGCAAAGCACTGAAAGTCTGAGGCAGGGTGAAAGGGCAAATAAGGGATTCTTAAACTTCTGGGTGCTGGTGAAGTGCCGGTTCAGTACCAGAAGTGTTGTTTAGATTGCATGGAGTTGCTTACATACCATGTAGATCTCGCAGTGATGTTGTTTCAATGCAGCTGAGCAGGAATAAGCAGCTGCAGAGCTGAACAAACAACAGATTTGTAAATGTTTTTCTTGGAGGTCATCTTGCTCAGGGCTGCACAGGTTTTCACGTCTTGTGTTTAGCTCATCTTCATGTGTACGGATATTGCTTTGTGCTTTTTACAGGGACATCCCTGTGGACTTCAAGTACATCGCTGAGCCCAGTATGCACTCGATGCCAGCTGTGACACTCTCTCCCAATGGTAAGCAGTCAAATCATGGTAAAACACTCTTATACACACAGACAAGTGCACCATTTGGAGGACCCAAGGGAGCATAAGCCTACGTTGTCACACAAATAGATTAATCTCCTCTTGTGTTGGTCAAAACCAGGCCAGTTTCCAAACAGACTGTTTCATTTATACACAATTATAGACAGTCAGTTATCAGACACTATTACAGCAAAGCTGGTGCTATTTTCATCTCCTATGTCCATGGAAAAGTGTCTTCTAGACACCTTTTTATAACAAGATCTACCACAAAGTGAAAGGTGAAGGTTGATGTTGAAGGTAAATTCCATTCAATCTTTCTTGTCAGTGAGTTGCTTTGCTTTGCGTTATTCCTCTTCTGAATAACTCATTTCTGTAGTGTGCACATCTATATGAGAATGTGAGAGGAGAAATAACAACCAAACCTTCAGTGCTTCAGTGCAGATCTTCTTTTTCTGCCTGAAATGAAATGAATCCTTTCTGTCTGCTCTGCATTTCTCTCTGTGCCCAGAAACACAGTTTCCAGTGTCTTTTTTATGATCTGTCTCTGAGGTGGTCCTTTCTGCTTTTTCTTGGCTGCTTGTTTGTTTTACCATATAATCATGGTGTCTTGACCAGGAATTAGTTCCATCCAGGTTTCACCCTGTTTTCACCCAGTGATAGCTTGGATAAACCTCACCCACTCACAACCTTATTGTGATAAAAGGCAGCTAATGTCTGGAAGGTTGGATTATCCTGATTGATGTGCCGCTGATCTCTGGGACCGTTGATTCACAACAAATACTCTGTATTTAAATATTTAGACAATTTACCCAGTTATACTGGATAAACAATAGCTTGCAATCTTTTGTGTAACCCATGCTCTCACCGTCACATTTCTGTTGTCTATTTTGAAGTCATTAATAGAGGATGTGAAAAGTAAGCAACCACTGAGTTGACACCAGTGCACCTGATACCTCAGGTGTGGACACAGTAAATATGCTCTACAAAGTTTTGCATTTGGACCTTTTGCTATTATTTGTTGTTGTTGTCACTTCCTTGCTTGGATGTAGAGGAAAGGTTAAAGGTGAAAAGTAAATAGATGCATTGAAGTTTTTTTTTTTACTACCAAATGGAGATTGCTAAGTGGAGTTATAAACCTTAAGTTATAAGAAGGTATAAGCCATCATAAGATTTTTTCTTAAATCTTGGCGCACTTAACTGTTAAGTGTACAATTTTTTTTAAGCCAGCTAAAATATGCTAATTGTGAGGAATAATAGAAAGTGAGAGGTTGCTGGGCATAGCTGTGTCCTCTAGTTGTTTTATTTTTGTGAGAATGCTTTTTGCTTGTTGACGCTCCATGACTAACATACAGATTTGAATGTGCAGTTGATGTTCCCATTAGCTTTCTTGCAGTAGACTGAATGAGTATATCTCCCAAAATGCCAAGCTGTTCCTCAAAGGCAGAGCTTTTCTGTACAAACATGGTTAAATTACTTTTGTGATTTATGCAAAGTTGGCTCGCTGTAGGCACTGTGTAACAGTTGTGTTGTATATAGATACTGTCAGATAGTTAACATGAAAGGATGTAGATGTGACAACAGCATCCATGAGAAATATGCAGACATTTCCCTCAGAAAATCAGATTGTTTCTGCTGCACTTGTATAGACACAAATGGATAAAGTGAAGAGACCATTTTTTTTAAACAGGTGTACTGTATTAACAGAATTAGGCTCTTTTACTTCTGCCTTCTGCTGTTCATCATCTGCACCTGCAGTCAAGCAATTCTTGGTCTTCATCTGTTCATTCAGTCTGTATCTACTTAAATCGGCTCTTCCTGTGATTTCCCTGTACTCTCTACCCTCCTTTGGGCATCATTTTTATTTTTACCAACATGATTTGTTTTTGTTCAGCGCGTAAATAATGAATGTGTTCTCAGTGGGAGATCATTCAGTTTTTCTCTCACACCTAAATGGCACCCAGCCCCCCATCGGTGCTTACATCCACAGCCTCTCGCCTATTTTCTCCTCATCTTCATCATCTCTTTCCATCTCACTGAAAGACACGGATCCCGACTGCTCTGGTGAAATTGGTCAAGTAGTTTTCCTTCTCCTCTGCCTAATAAATGTGGCTTTTGTAGGCAGTAGTTGCTTTTCCCTACTGATGTTTTGTCTTAATGCATCAAAGAAGATGATACGGACGCTCCAGCCCTATATCTCTTTCTCATACCTCATTAATAATTTCCATCATGGACGCGTTAAGAAGTGCAATGAGTCATGTAATGCTCCGACACTGAAGTGCTGTTTCTTATCACCCTGTAGTGACTCGAGACTACAACGTAGATCTCAAAAGAGCAGCCACTTAAACAGCTTAGTTCCCTCGCACTAAAAGCAGAGCTTTTCTTTTTGAAGATTTTTGTCTTTGAGCCATGACCTTGTAACTCTTGTTAAAAATATTTGACTCTGCTGAGTTCCCCTCTATCTCTCAGTAGTTTTACTGTCAGGATCACGGCCTGGTTGTGGCAGGCAGAACTAAAATATCACATCAAAGATCCCAAGGACTGCTTGTTAAAGCTTTCCCTTTACAGATTCATGCAAATGAGACCACGTATTAAGCTAATAACCAACCGTGTGTGACAACCTTCGCAGCTTAAATGTAATATTTCTCTTGACAAAAACTTCTGTCATGTCTATATGCGCTTTGAATCATGACCCTCCTTTTTTTTTTTTTATCATTTTAAAAAAGTGGGTTACTGAAGCTGTTAGACTTCCCTGCAGTACAATTTTAGCCTTTGTTCACATGCTGTTGCTGGTTTCTTATCACAGGTAAATGGCTGGCATGCCAGTCCATGGACAATCAGATTCTTATCTTTGGAGCCCAAAACCGCTTCAGACTGAACAAGAAGAAAGTTTTCAAGGGCCATATGGTGGCTGGTTATGCCTGCCAAGTGGACTTCTCCCCAGACATGAGGTAAGGGTTTCTGTTGTTGCTCTGTTTTCTGATGAAGGGGTGAAGATAGTCTGCCAGAAACCAAAATCAGAGTGAAAAAGCTCATTGATGGTTGGTAAAATGCTTAGATACAGATTAATGATATACTGATATAATGATTATACTGATGTAATAGAACCATGTTATAAAAGAATCGTTTTCATCTAATAGTTAGGAAACTTGAAGGAAAATGTGAGGGACGCTCTGTATAATGCTCAAGTATTTAGGTACTTCTACTCGCTTCATGTCTTATTGTCTTATTCTGGAGGAGAATGCTGCAAACCTCCCCAGTAACTTTAACAGTCCAGTTCCCCATTTTTAATCAACACACCAATTTAGACCAGCCTTTCCTCACTTCTCACCCACCACCACCCATATCTGTGAGCAGGTACTCTCACTTCCTCTCAGTATCCATGGCAACATTCTAACTTCTGACAAGAATAACAAAATAAAATCTTACTCCCACCTTTTGGCAAGTGATGAAGAGACACAAATAATTTTTAGCAAAGTGCTAATCATTTTCTCCTCCTCCACCTTTCCTTGCCAAAACATTTCCTTTCTACCAGCTACGTTGTGTCTGGGGACGCAGACGGAAAACTGAACATTTGGGACTGGAAGACCACCAAACTGTACCACAGGATCAAAGCTCACGACAAAGTGTGCATCAGCGCCCTGTGGCATCCGCACGAAACCTCCAAGGTCATCACGTGCGGATGGGATGGACAGATCAAACTCTGGGATTAGATCTGTCTTGGAGCGGGAAATGCCCCATGAACTGGTGAAACTACTTGAGAGTAAAAGGACTGGTATCCAGTCTAATTTGCAGAAATGTTCATTACTATCCTGTCATGAGAGCTCCAATTGTGCACACATTGAACATTAACATTAGTACAAATATACAAAATACATATGATTCCTAAACATTGTTTCCTCTGCAAAACGAAGATTAACGGAGTACCTTAGTGTTTTATTCTCTACTTTTCTTGTTTTAATTTGCAAAGTCGTGCAGTAAATATGTTTTTCATTGAGACCCTCCTTTTTTGTCAATAAACATTGTGCATATTTTACCTTTTCATAAAAATGCAGCAGTGTTTCTTTGGAACAGTTTATTTTGTCATCCATATTTCACATGACATGAAGAAAACATTTTATTCTCTGCACCCTTCATCATGATACTAGTGTGTTTTATTATCCTTAGGTTGTCAAACCAGATCAACATTTGAAGAGTAAGTTTAATTTTCTGTTTCAGCACAGAGAGAAGCAGGAGTTTTTATTCAACTATCTCTTTTCAATGTTGTTTATTCCTTTAAGTAGTATTTTATGAGCTGGGACTCTGGCTATGGGCCAGCATCAGGGAGGGCCTGAATAATACTCTGTGAATCAAGTTGACCTGCAGCTGTTATGAGGAGAAACACAAACCCTCTGGAGGCAATTACTCTGACCCTTCACACGCCTGAGGTCACAGCAGACTTAAGAAATGATGAACAACAGGATAAGTATGAGGCAAGCAGCTTTGTAAAAAGGTCAGGCCCGATAAAAGTTGGCTAATCAAAACATACTCGTGTTCAGTTTCTTCAAATGAAAAAGCTTAAAGTCACATAAAGATTTTCTGTCTATCTGACGTCCTTGAAGGCTTCCACTTTGTGTTCACCCAGCTCAGGGTGTAAGCGCTGCTGGCGTTGAGGACATTCTTGTGCAGAAAGAGGTGAGGTCTGGCTGGGTCGCTTTTGACATGGAAAAGATGGAAGTTTGCATGTTCAAGCTCCCTGAGCAGGCTGAACCAGTACCGCACCACAGATGGGTCATCGCCGCCTACTTCAAACCCGGCCCAGTGAAGATGAAGCTCTATCAGCAGCTGACCCACTGAGTCCAGAACTCCCTCCAGGACCAAATTCTCCAGGATCTTCCACTCTGCGCTCTCCATGTCCGCCTTAAGTACATCCACCTGGAAAAAAGGAAAAGTGAAAAGTTTTTTTTCTCATTTAGGTAATGAATATATATTCTGGGCTGGAGTATGGGGATTTGTTGAATGTAAAGGCTGTTAAAAGATGGAAAGGAGCAAGTGACGCTTGGCTTCTGTTCTTGCTTTAGCAATGCTGATGATGGATTGAGCAAAAGAGCTGTTTGACAAGGCTTGCTGTGATGGAGCAGGAAGGAAATGCATCATAAGATGAATGTTAATAGCACCCTGAGGTCATAGTCATGTAAAGGAATTCATGCATGCCCAAAGCGTAATGCATATCTACAGAACCTTGGGTTACTTCGAAGGTTTATCACACTGTTAAAAGCCTACATTGCTTGACCTTTGGAGCTTTAAAGGTCTTCCAGGCCATAGTGCCTTACTTTGTTAGGTTGTATTAATTTAGTTAGGAGATATTTGGACTTGTGTCAATATTCAATTAAACATTAAGATAAAAAAGATGTCTTTTTCTGGGGTAACACAAGATTTCCAACACTGGCAGCATAGATACTACAGAAGTGATGTTTACCTTTTATGTCCAGTGAAATGAGATATTTAGTTTGTGTGGTAGGTTAGATTTCATTAGACCGTTTTATACTGTACAACTTGGCACACACAAATTCCTGTCCTCCATTCAGTGTGAAATTTCACTAAATGGTCTTTATACTCAATGGGCAAATAGTTCCTCTCAGTGTCTCGTGCTTTATGTGATGATAATTATTGTAGAACCGTCTTGGGATTAGACGGTAAATTGGCATAAATCTAAAATTTAAGAGTTAAAAGATTTATGCATGTAAACAATTTTTATGATTTGAAACTTGAAATGGAAGTTTGTAATTTGGCTTGTTAAACAAAAAATTAATTGAATAAAATTGTAAATGTGAAACTGAGGCAAAATATTATGGAAATTGCTTTTCTTTAGTAGAAAATTTTGGTTATTCATCATTTTTTCTGAAAGTTTAGACCACTAAGCAAGGTGATATGTATGTGTATTTCTTTACATTAAAACCAACAGAAAATGTTAAGTTTTTTTTTAAATCATTTGTAGATTATTATGTTGTTAATGCACAGCCCTGGCCCAATTCAGATCAAACTGCACCACATGTGGCCCCTGAGCAAAATGAGTTTGACGCCCCTGCCTTAGATAATGATAGACAGGTAAGGCAGGTATTGTATGATTAACATACATTCAATATCACATGATTTCCTTGATATCAAAGAAGCAAACAAGTATATCTAATACCCACCAATCTGTGCTGACGAACCATCTAACCATAAATACCGTTGAAAACAGAATTTGGAAATGAGGAAAGTCAGATGGATAGACACCAGTTTGGTTCAATGTGGTAGCCCACAGGGCAGTAATGATATGTTATCAGCCTCCTGACACAGTCAATTGTCCAATATGCAGCTCTTTTTTTATAAATAAGAAGTGACATCCAGTCCCCTGACATTTGTCTGTGGGTGCTCTGTCTCCCGGTCACTGTAGCTCTTTGAATGAGTCATTTGTGTACATTTTAACCAACACAGATAAGAAATCCTGCACAAACGCGTGTGTTGACCTTTCTGAATGACTCCTTTCTTTCCTTTTGAGTGGAAAGAAATTCTGCTGCCGCATTGCTTGCTCCTCCGGCGCACCATGCTCTCCCATTAAATCCACATTACCGGGATGCATGGCTCTGCATTCAAAACAGGTGAGTTTTGTCATCTAAATAATAGCAGGGTGCACAAACGCCCACACACAGCACACGCCAGTGTTGCACTTACTCATAACTTGTCAGACACAACATCCTAACTTCGCAAACGTATAAGCCACCTTGTCAACTTTGACTGCATTTTAAAGAGATTTTAGTGGTTACAGTTTTCAGTCTATAACAGGAGGATTGACTGAACAGAAGATATACTCTCTCCTTTTTTCTTTCAGATCTAAAAAGAAATAGGTCTTGTCCTGAGGATGAAGACGGACAATATAGAATACACTTTGAAGCCACTTTGAAACCGACTTCTGTCCCTGTAATGAGCTTTTACACCTGCAGGTAACAAGCAAAGTATGAATCTGAGAAACAATGTAGAAACACTGCGTGCCTGTTAGGTAAAACACGTCAGCTAAAGTGGCCTCAGGCTTGCTAACATGCTGTATCATTTCAAGTTAGATATAAAACAGACCCATAATGCTGTCAGTGGAAGACCAATTAGCCACAAACAAACTATTTCCTGCTGTTTGGGTTATCATTAGAATGTAATAATTTCTCTGCCTGCAAGATTAGAGGATGACTAAAAAGGGGAACTGATAGATAATATGGAAAACCAATACATTTTGCACTTTAATCGTCAGTCATACTTTGATCAGTATGTTTTTGTTTTGCATTGAAGCTAAGTTTTCTTCTCGTGAAGAAAGATAATAAGAGGAAATACTCTGATGCTTTTAAAGTGCTCATAAAGAAGCCGCTCACTGGATCTGTATCTTAGCATGCATGCTATCAATGGGCTTGTCTTTGTGTGTGCGTGCATATGTGTGTGTGTGCCTGTGAGTGATCATATATGCAGATCCTTATCTGACGAGGTAGCCCGTAGGGAGCTTCATTGAGGTGACATTCAGTAAACAAATAATTGCTAAAATTGTCTTATCGAAAATAATCACCTGAACTTTGAGACAGAATGAATTATAATAAGATATGTTATGTTGACCTGAACAGGCAGATGCAGACAGCAAAAGAGTAATGGAGACACAGTAAAAACAAACAAAAAGAAAAATTGTGGCATAACATTGTGGTAGTATATGAAATGTATTTATTTAGATATCTGTATTGTTAACCCTATTCCCCTTACCTCATTGTGTCCAAAATCATTAAGGATAGTGGCCAGTTTCTTGGTGTTTGTATACTGACGCTGGGCAGAAATGGCTGGATTGGGATCTCTCCAGTCCACAGAGAGTCGATGGAGCCATATTTCAGCTTCTTGAAGGTGAGGCTGCTTCAAGCTTGGATCAAAGCAGTGGACCTCACAACCTGACCTTGAGAGAAAACGCTCCAGGGATCGATCTTTCATACCCAGCCTGCAGCAAAAGACACGTGGGCAAGTATGCGTCAGAGTTAGAATAAAATCTGTATTTACGTATTCTTGAAGATGCCATGCCATGGAGCTGGTAGCGCGGGAATCCTGTGTAACTGAGACAGTGCACGAGATAACATAACAAAGTACGGCTCAGCTCAAGCTGATGGAGAAGTAGCTGCAGGAAGAAGCAGCATTTAGTGAAACGTAATATTTACCGATGGCCAAAAAAGAAAACCTGAATTCTCAAGCCGCTCAAAACATTTTTTGTGAAAACTGTTTAAGTCCTCAAGGTAACATTCAGACCAGATTGGAAGATTCCATCCATCCTATTCATTTCAACATATTTCTATGGATGGCGCTCAACCGGGTGTCTGCCTTTGTGCCCCTTCAATGCAAGGCAACATTTGCCCTGCAAATGTGGTCAGGGATTATCTTAATCGCCACTGAATTGGTGTGGTTGTTGCTATTTAGCACAACTTCTTCCAGGAGTTCTGGTGTTTGCAGAGATTTCTGAACATCCACTTGCAGAAATGACACAACACAAAAGGCATGCTGAACCTGAAGTAAGCTTAACTAAGATTTCTGAGAGGAGTGGCATCCTTTTTTTTTTTTTGGCACAGTTAAACTCTCATGCCCTTGATGATGTGGCTGTGGATGTGGAAAAACTCACTGCTCTGGTAGATGAAAGATTAACATCATTATGCCCAGAATTGAAAGCCTTACGCTTCAGGAAGTTGCAAAACCGTTTGGCTCTGGATGTCCTGTTAGCTGAGCAAGGTGGTACATGCCATGTAATTTGAGACTCTTGCTGCATTTGGGTTCCAGATTTGCCTAGGGGAGGATGAAGTGATGGTTGGTATCTTCCCTTATTTGAAATATTCACACCAGTTACAGTTGTGCTGACTCTGTAATTGTTTGTTTGCATTCTGTGTTCTGCCACGTATCAGAGCGATGGTCAGCCTTAAGTGCAAAAGTCTGACATTACGCGCACACACCGCTGGATTATGATGACTTCAACTCACCCGCTGACAATTGTTACGTGATGTTCACTTAATAATTTCCTAAAGTTTTATTATCTCCTTATTCCAGGTATAAAAATTGTGTTACTTGCGTATTAAAGGTATGATTCAAATTATCATTATTTGCTTGTTCATAGTATTCTCTTTCTTTACTCTGAGTTAAACCACTCCACCGTTTTTCTTCAGTATTAAAAGATAATGAGCATCTGATTTAACATAAAAATTTGTAGGAAACATATAAAAAATGACATTTTCTTTAAGGAATCCCTAAAGTAAATAGAAAAGTTATGAATTTCTACAGCAGTATATTTTTATTGCTGTGTGCCCGTTCATAGTTCAAATATTCCACTTGAAGTGGCTAACATTAACCTAAAGCAAAAGAAAGAGCAACATGGTCATAAAAATCCTTTGGATTCATCCTGTACAGACCACAACAATAGAGTGCAATAGAGAATTGCACACGCTTTCCCATTAGATCTAAAGTGCGTTCAAACCTTTTGACTGTATATGTATGGATATATGTGTTAGCAAGTCTAGTTGTCCCCAGAATCAAAGATTTATCTGAATCTGCATCATTAATAATATATCAGATGACAATTCTAAAGTATTTAAAGAGAAATTTAGAAAAAAAAAGTGGTGGCTGATGGTCTACTTTCAACTCATCCCACTCATTTGGAGATCAGCTTTTCCACGTGTGAAGTGCAACAGAGTGAGTAAAAGATCCCAAACACCATGGAGTCCCTCTGATCCTGATTTAACCTGTTTATACCACAGTCAGAAACAAAGGGAGAAAGGAAAAAAGATCAATAATTCAAAGCAAGGGGAATAAAAGTTTTTGACCAGGAGATACTTGACACTTCTGTTTGTCTGTCATCTTTCTTTCTTTGATGTTTCTTTCTATTATTCAGCACCCCCACATCTTTTTTCATGTGGCCTGCTTCTTCATTTTGATGAATGTGTACATTTAGAAAAATACGCAGTCCCCTTGCTTTTCTGCCCTGGTTCCTCTCCTTTCTGCCTCCCTTTCCCATCAACATCTTTCACTGACAGATTGTTGTCACCCTTCTGTAATTCCACAATTCCCCCCCCTTCCTTTCTAAGTTCCCTCTCCACTTATTCCTACGGGTCTTGTTTGTGTTGCAGCTGAACCCTGTAATTGTGACAGTAGGAGAACATTTCTCTTATAGATGAAGCACCAGGTCCCTGAATGCATCCCACTAGCGAGAAGATGAGAGCGGACTAGATGCAAAAGATTGAGACGCAACTAGACGACTCTTTTAACAGCGCTAAATATTTTATTGAGAATTTTTTTTTTTTTCCCCACGTGGGGTGTTTTTGCTTCGGAATCACTGCAGTGACACTGGAGATGGCAGCGATAGCTCCTGGAGCGGCTGGAAACATTAGAAGTTTTTCTGAATGCATGAGGGAATAGCCTCAGGAGCTTTGAATCTGAAGGACTATGCTAAGTAAATGGATGTGCCGTGGAGGAAAGTGCACTCCATCATGTGAGTTGTAGGGGTTATTAAGAAAACCCTGTTGAATAGATTGTCATGGCAATCAGATGTGAAGGTGTGTGTTTGATAATGGCTCTAAAAAACAACCAGAGGAGGGTTTTGAGTCCAACTTTCCTCACACGGTCTGGACGCTATGAAACTAGGATGCGAAACTTGTCTTGTGAGCAAGATTCTGTGTTTACTTCCTCTGTTACCTTTATTCCCATTTTTCAAATCTGCCTCCTCACATTAGTATGCACATGATCCATTAATGATTGAAGTGCAGGTATTTTTATTCTCCCTCCAGTGCTTTAGCCTAAATAAGTGTTCTAAATTTGTTCCTGCATGGCCTTCAGTCTGCAGGGAAGGTTATCAGGAATGGTCCACATTCAGGAATAGGAGGGAAAAGTTCATGTGTAATTTCTCTGCATCGCTCGCCTGCGTTTGGGTTCACACTTTCCACACTTTATGACAGATGGCTTACTTAAAAGAAAGTGAGAAAATGACTTTGCCAAACTCAGCAAGAGTGTTCACTGAAGGGAAAACGGAGACCTTGCATAACAAAAAAAGCATCAAACTCTGTACTTGTTAAAAGAGGAGTTCAGATTTTACCTGCTGAATGCGGATGCAGTGGTCTAAAGTCCTACTGTAAGTGCTTCTGTGGTTCCCTTTAATGACCCAGCATGCAACTAATGCACTCAGCTGATGTTTTTGAGATGACCCAAAAGGAAATCTGCAGTGTTTGAACAATACTACTTGTTTTCTGTTGCAGCTTTAGTTTCAGAGTGTTGGTATTGCTCGTCATCACACTATTATGATTAGCTAGAACAGAACAACGTTATTCATGTCTTTATTGAACTTGTTTTAATCCATAAGCTGCACAAATGATGAGAAGACAAAACAAACACTGCTGTTAATTCTGGCTAACAGACTACAGGGTGGAAAAACTGCAAGCATGAATGAACAAGACCTTTTCCTTCCACCCACGTCATGCAAAAATGGGCTCTTTTTGTTATTTTATGCTTTGTCTCTCTCGTAAACTGTGTCTTGGAACAGTTCAGGCACTGTCAGATCATTTGTAATTTTATATAGCAAAAAATGTTTGGGTGCTTTCTTTCATCTTTCATACATACATACAATATTTCCAAACGCATAGAGTTAAGAGAAAGCAGGTAACTGTAGGAAATTTTATTGGCCTATTCTCCTTCTTCTTTGATTGGCTTATTCTAACTGTAACCAGTCCATTTGATGAAGACAATGGCTTCTAGTCAGAGGCAGAGAGAGGGAGGCCATAACTTAAACATCTTGAGGGAAAAATGCATCTTGCAACAGGTTATTGAATGTGAAGAACATCTGATGGGGATTTAAAATAGGTTGTACTCACTGCCGGATGAATAATTAAAGAGTACACTTTATATATGTCTATCAGCTAGACCGCTGCATTTGACCGCTTTCCTGTGTCTCAAAATACAGCTGGCAGCTGTAAAATATAGTCAAGTGAAATAGATTTCCTCACTTGGATTCTCTTATGCAATGCAAGAGAGAAAAATATAAGAAAATGTTTTAAAAAAAAATTACAATCAAACTCTAAAAGCCACACTTAAGGCCTGGATAAGCTGCACTACCTGAGCAACTTCTGTGGGATGCAGACACCACCTCTAGTGGTGAGGGCACTGAAGCAAAATGCTAACATGCCCAAAAAAAAACATCGAATTGTGTCTCCTTTTGATCACCTGTTGTTAATTTCATCAACACCACAGTAGCAGTAACTGATAAACAACCCCCTCTGCTACTACACTGACCAAATCGATATCCCAGAAGTGATTTTATGCTATACTGATTAACAAATGTTCTTTTAATTTTTTTGTGTTTGGTAGGCTTTAGTGCAAAATATATGTTGATAACAGTCAGCACCGTGTCTACAGCAACCATTAGTAGTAATGGTCATGTTTGATAATCATTAATTCTTCATTTTATTTGGAGATGGCAGCCGTTAGAACATGCTTTCCCCCTAGCCATATGGAGGCCCAAAATATTCAAAATTGAATAAATATAAATAAGACTTTGAATAAATACCATTTTGATAAATAAAAGGCAAATATATATTATGGCATTCAATAGTAAAATAAGGGAGTGTTATTGTGAAACATATACATTATTATTCTTTAATATATATTTATTATTTTCAATTTATTAAAATATTTCAGGATTTTTTTCACAATATAATACTGTTTACAATAATTAATTTTAATTTCATTTTCCAAGATCTTTTAAATAAATATTTAATTATTTTTTCATTTTATTTTTTAACAAAGTCCATTTTTTAATAATGCCCTTTTTTATTTCATAAAAACTTTTTCCACAT
>JAVQJG010137373.1:0-34892 GCA_036024015.1 Craterocephalus amniculus | reverse complement strand
GTGTGTGTGTGTGTGTGTGTGTGTGTGTGTGTGTGTGTGTGTGTGTGTGTGTGTGTGTGTGTGTGTGTGTGTGTGCTTGTAAGGAGACTTTGCAGCTATGTCCAAAACCACCATGGGGTTCCATTATTATTTAATGTTATCTCATCTGCTTTGCAGTCTGACTAACCAGAGCATACACCCACCCACACACACACAAACACAGCTACTTGAGCTGGATCAAAATCTTGCACTGATACACTGCAGCTTCTCTGAACAAACTAACCGTGGGTGAATCTGTGTGCGCACGTGTGTGTGTGTGTGTGTGTGTGTGTGCTTGTGCCCCAAATTAATCTGCTATACTTTTCTAATGCAAGTGCAAGAAGTGTGAAAGTAGTAAACGGAACGAATGGCAATACATGGAAAGATTTAAAAGTGCATTTAGAGAAAATTGGCAATCTGACACTTCAAATGCCGAGAAAACTGCCTGTTCCAATAGAGCCGTGCAGAAATTGTTAGTCACTGTTGATTCGTTGGCGCTGTGTAGTGCTACCTTTGCGTGCATGTGCCTCTAATAGAATCTTGCTTTCCTGTAGATTTTACGGTAGCATCTTTCCTCTTCTGTGATTCTGTCTTTTTCAAGTCCTGCCTCTCTCTGTGAATTGAACTAATATGGCTTTAGATTCTATCCTCTGACTAACGATTGTCGCTCTAAGCTACAGCTGCGCACTAGCAACACTATGAAAGTGACTCCGTGCAGCGGCGCTAACCTCTCCGTGTGCTCCTCTTCCCTGGCAGACATGCCCTGTGTGCAGGCTCAGTACGGGCCCGCCCCTCCAGGCTCAGCTTACTCCAGCCAGTCCTTCAGTTACCAGGGTGACAGCTACAGCTCTGACCTCATGACCCCTGACTACACCAAGCTGGACCTGGGCGGGGGCGACATCTCTGCCGCCGCCACCACCTCCCTGCCCAGCTTCAACGTCTTTGTGGAGGGCAGCTACGAGCCCAAGTCCTCCTGCCTCTACCAGATGCCCCCCCACAGGCCCACCATCAAGAAAGAGGAGGAGAGCTACCCGACGGCCCCCCCTCTGGAAGCCATGACCTCCTCCACCATGTACTTTAAGCAGTCCCCCCCCTCCACCCCCACCACCCCGTCCCTGCCGCCGCAGCCCGGCACGTCTTTCCTGTGGGACGAGCAGCACTCCCTGCCCCCTCCTTCGCACTCGCACCCCCTGGGCTCCGGCCTGGAGACGGGGCCCCTCAAGTCCCCCCGCTTCCCGCACTACTACCAGCACTCGCCGCCGCACAGCGGGGGCAGCGTCGGCGGCTACGAGAGCCTCGGGGGAGGGCTGGTTCGTACGTCCTCGTCATCGTCATCATCGTCGTCGTCGGTGTCCCACCCTCACGGCCCGCCCCTGGAGCAGCCCATGTACCCGCTGCACCGCGGGGCCGGGGGCAGCAGCCTGGCCTTCCGCTCCCTGGCGCTCGGGCCTTGCGGGCCTCTGCTAGGAGACAGCCTGCCCTCGCCTCCTCCACGCGGCCCCCAAGGAGAAGGAACGTGTGCGGTGTGTGGGGACAACGCCGCCTGCCAGCACTACGGCGTGCGCACCTGTGAGGGCTGCAAAGGCTTCTTCAAGGTAAAACTTGTGTTACATTTAGAGCGAGTGTTTTAAATGTCTGTTTTTTTTCTGTCTTAAGTCCTGATCTGGTATCAAACTGGCTCCCGTACGTCATTTGAAACTATTTTTCTCACATTTACCTCTCTCTCCCACTCTCACGCCTTTTCCCTGCGCCCTCCAAATCGTCTTTAGTCTCATACTGAAAGCACAACACGCCCACCAGGGTCACCTCTCCCAGCGAGCAAGTGGGCAAATTGTTTACGTGGTTTGTGAGTGTGTATGTGTGTGTGTGTGTCGGCTTGTTTTAGGCGAGAACACAAGATGATGAACGCATATTCTCTCTCAGACAAGCGGGGCTCGCCGCAGAACCACAGAGCAGTGAGTGCGCAGTGGAAAATGACTCCTCCTTGAAATCGAAGTTTCCTCTCAGCATGTTTGGAGTGAATCAGTGGCCACGAAATTGACCACAATTCACTGACACAATCCTGGGCCCAATATGAGTTAGTTTGAGATTTTGGCTCGTCTAGTGATTCAGTCGTCGCTGTCTCACAGCCCGTGTTGTCACACACGTGCTGAGACACGCCGCGTAGGGTGTAACGTCACCAAAGGGCCGTTTTTAGTCAGACTTATTTTTCGTTTTCCTCAAGCGAGTCATAAAACACAACAGATCCTCCAAATCTCTGTTGTGATGAGCAAAAGAAATCACACAGCTGTGTTTTTATTTGAAGCTTCGCAGTGGTGAAGCCATGCTAAATGACAATGAAGTCATTCCTTTGCACAGTTTTCATATAACATTTTGCGGCACACTTGTTACGCTTTGTATGGTTTGCTTGAGACAAGCGGAGGAAAACTAAGTGACAGCAAGACAAAGGGTGCAAACACAGGTAATTGAATAATGCCTCTGGTAGGTGGGAATGAATTATCCTTCTTTTCAATTAGTTTCACAATTGGTTTTTATTTAGTAATTAATGAAAGCAGAGTGTGGTGGTGGGAGGCTGCAGGCTGTCTGCCTGCTGCAGCGCTCTGCAGCCACAAAGTCTGTCAAACCTGACTATGTTTCCTCTACACACATATGCAGATGCAACCATGCATACACAACATATGCACGCAACCACACAGAAAAAAAAACATACATGTACTGAATTTTCTTTCTGTTCAGCCATGAATCCAGGATGCAACCACAGTAGCTAAAACCCAGCACACACAAACACACACCTGCTCTTTTTCTTGTATTTTCAGGCGCATTACCTCAATTATCCTGATGTTTTTATTGTCCCCTGAAAATACTTCCCTGATTGCATTTAATTATCACTGAACAGTTATTCCACATTTAAGCCCAGTACAGGCTTGCTGTAAGTCATTGTTATTTCATTAATGCAATTTGAAGCACATTTCCCTGTGAGTTCATTTTAGCTCCTAAACAAGTCATTTTTTCCTGTTTTTATTATTTTGGGCTGAATAATGCATGCCATTCACTACTTTCCATTAATGAGGTGAATCTATCAGTGGGATTTAAAAAAAATAGAAATAAAAATTAGAAACTACCACAGCTGTTTGTATTATGCATTATGTTTGGGACAAAAAGAATGTTCAAATAATCTGATTGTTATGCATTCAACAAGCTGGTTAGCTAGTTTTATCAGTCTAAATAAATGGTCATCTCCTCTCACTGCACACGATTTTTATTTCCTGTCACTTGTAAGAAATGTTAAATCTGTCTGGTTAAGAGGATTTCAACATGCTGGTAAAATACACATTTTTTAAAATTTACAAATAGGACGCTCAACGTAAATTCATAACATACATAAAACTAGATTATATTTGTATCTAGTTTAGTGATTTCAGATAATTATTAATAAACTTAGGAGATATAGTCAGCTCAATTTTTCTTTTTTTTATTACTTCAGAAAAACTTTTTGATTTAAGCCAAACATGTTACATTTCAAGTATCTTTCTGTGCAAGCTTCACCCATAGCATTTATGCTGGATGTGTCTTCATCTGGGAATTTTCTTAGTGGTCAAACTCACCCCTCGGTGTGATTCTTAGCACGACTCTCACCTTGAACCATTGTTCAGATTTTGCCTGCAGAAATTTTTATGCCAATAGGATTTCAGTTTTAAATGCAAAGTTAATTTAAAATCTGTATTTTTATGGGTAATTTGAGGTAAATATGAAGATAAATGACAGGAAAAGAGATTTATGCAACAACTACTTTAGCCTTTGTGTCTACTCATGGACACACTAACATGCTTCCCTATAATAAATAGGTAATTTACAGAAAAGAAGAAGAATTTCATGTTTTAAAAATATTTTATTTATGTTATGTGAGTGTTGTTTGTGTGTGTGACAGTGCATGTGTGTGTGTGTGTGTGTGTGTGTGTGTGCACAATCGTGTCCACCAGCACATTTATGCATGCAGCACCGTGACATCAGAGTAGTTACTGACACAGTATTTGCTCTCTTATTTAGCAACTCTGCTGAGACACCAGCAGTGGAAGTCACAAGAGCCCCAACCAATACACACACACACACACACACACACACACACACACACACACACACACACACACACACACACACACACAGAGAGTAGTAAAGACAGTAGAGACAGCAGGAAACAGGCCAACGCTCACTCACGAGAGCTTAATTTATTGAAACCTTAACTGATCATTGAAAACTCCAGCTTTTCCTGGAAGTAGCTATCTTATAATTTAGGCCGTGGGTCAGTGAAGAGAAGACATTTATCCTCAGAAACCACCAACGTTAACTCACTCTGTAAACCATGTTCACCTGCTTCACTCCTAACCTGCAGAAAAACACAAGCTCTTTGGAATTTGAGATTAAATAAAAGGTAAATTCCAAAAACTTAAATGTATAGCAGCTCTATCAGTCCAGCATATGAACTGATTTTCATGTTGGACATTTGTAAGAAAGACCTCAAACTTTATGATGAGCCTGCAGCAAACCAGTAAAGGTGTGAATAAATGAACATGTTAACCCAGCCTCTCCTGCAGCTTTACCTTAATTCCATCTCCCTCTATTCTCCTTCAGCCACATTAATGGGCATAACTAACTTATCCTCGCGCGCACGGGTCACTGGCCATTGAAGGGATAAGAGGGGGGACATTCGCAACGATCTGCGCTGCCATGGCAACGACTCTCATCCGGCACTGGCGCCCATTACGCGTCAGTTCCGCACTCGAGCCAAAGCATATGGAATAATTGGTGTGTTATTGGTCTCCCGGGGGCACGGGCATGTGTGGCGCGAGGGGCTCCTAATTGGATTTATTTGTTTTGATGTGTTTTAGAGGCGTTTAAGAAAAAAGGGGAAGGCCGTGTGTTCGGTTTGTTTAATTTACTGTTTGTTGTTAGCGCTGTGTGAGGGGACCAGCGGACTCACAAATAAAATGTAAACACTTTGCAAATGACAGTGATTATCATTACCGGCTGTGGCTGGCATTAGTTTCACATTGTAGTTTTTCATAGACTTAATGTTGCAGGTATGAGCGTTTAAGTAATTTGTCAATTTTAACGCAATTTAAGTTTGTCTCTGTTCAAATGTTGTCACAGCCTGCGCACGTGTGTATTTGAGATAAATATTAGGGCTGACTTCAAAGCTGGTTAGTCATGACTGGGGGCAGAAACATGTGACGGGTGCCGCAGCCGGTGTGATCACTGTACAAACGGATTTGCACCACAAGCAAATACTTTTCATACTATAAACATGTATTTGTCTTAGTTTTTTCTTCTGAATTTGCCCAAAACAAATATGAATGTATTTTAATATAGCAGGGCTCTGCATGGTCACAC
This sequence comes from Craterocephalus amniculus, assembly GCA_036024015.1. NCBI lineage: Eukaryota > Metazoa > Chordata > Actinopteri > Atheriniformes > Atherinidae > Craterocephalus > Craterocephalus amniculus. Next base: position 29,486 of record JAVQJG010137373.1, on the reverse strand, counting down.
TGCTCTGTAAAACTTTGGCTGCAGTAGCTAGAGGAAATGTAAATAATGCCCCGCCACTTGTACCACCTAGGAGCCGTTTTTTATTGTCTTATAAACACCTTTCAGTCCCACACGCACCTGAATGGCACACGTAGGTGCGCGCGCCCCCGCAGATGCGTATCGGCATCCACTATCATCCTAGTTATCATTGTCTGTCTTCCGCGCGGTGAGCTCACGCGGTCCCACGTGGCCTGTTTCTGATTTCATTTTAATAAGGTCAGTAATAATTGCGCGAGCCAGCCGAGAAGAAAACTGCTCCCGCGGGGCCCATTGAGAGAGGCGATGCGCGAGGCCCCGGAGGTGCCACGAGCTGACCCGCGAGCTTCACAAACAATCTGATCACGCAGCTCTTGAGGGCCGCGGTCCCCTCCACCCTCCCCCAGTCTCGCGGGACCCGGCTAGGCACGCCACGCGCTCCATCCCTATTGTCGGCTGTGGCGCTAATAAAATTGTCCCTCCTGCAGGCGAGGCTTGTTGGAAAATTAATTTTATCTAATTATACTGATGTCACCGTCGCCTTTCAGCGCGAGCTTCTGCTTTCACTCTTTGATAGGGGAGGAAAAATTGAATTAAACAAATCAAATATTAGGTGTTGATTGTGTTTGGAGGCTGATTATTGGTATGTCTGTGTCTTGTTTCTCCAGCGCACTGTGCAGAAAAACGCTAAGTATGTGTGTCTGGCCAGCAAGAACTGTCCTGTGGACAAGAGGAGGCGCAACCGCTGCCAGTACTGCCGCTTCCAGAAGTGCTTGAGTGTGGGCATGGTGAAGGAAGGTAGGACATCCCACACCTGGAACCAACTGTCAACACATAAGTACAGGATCATAACAACTGTCTCTGTTGTCAGTGTGCAGGTGGCTGTTAGTCATCTGGTCACATCACACACATCCACACTGCACTTCATCCTCTCTACTGAAATCTTCTGAATCCACAATTGCTTTTAATTTAATCACAGATTCTCACTCTTTCCATCTCTTCCTTTGCGTCATCATGCCAGTCACTCCTTTGAAATGCTGACGGACTGCATATCAGAGATGCTTTGCTTGTGTTTGGAATCAGTGTGACACTTCTAAGTGCCCTCATTTACCTGAGGTTTCTCACTTGTCTCACATGTCTTGCAACACCCCCCACCCACATTGACACAGCACATATATGCAAATAAATCGGCAAGGCACACATTCATTCAGACATTGCACTAACAGCTGCGTGTGCCTGTAGAGCAGCTCCACTGCCATCTGCTGGTTTGTAGATTCCTGCTGGAATAGTGGCAGTGCTGCTGGAAAGCTCCTCAGGAGAAATTATATCGAGTTGGAGGGTTAAACATTTTAAGAATGCTCTGGGGAAAAAAACCCTGACTCTTATTTGATGTCTTTCTCTGATCCACAGTGGTACGTACTGATAGCTTGAAGGGGCGCAGAGGCCGCCTGCCCTCCAAACCAAAGAGCCCCTTGCAAACAGAGGCGTCTCCTCCTTCTCCACCCCTCAGCCTGCTCTCTGCTCTGCTCAGAGCTTATTCCCACTGCACACCCCGAGACCTTGACTACAGCCAGGTACACAGAAATGCTTCATTTCATTTGAAGACACAAATTTGTTTTTTTCTTCTGTTTTTTTTTTTTTTTTTTGGTAATTTATTTGCGCTCTGTGTCCAAACAGTTCAGTGCCGCCGACCCTCCTTCCTCCTCCTCAGACGCAGAGCACATCCAGCTCTTCTACAGGCTGCTCACCATCTCCATGGAGACCACGCGGTGCTGGGCCGATCGGCTACCCGGCTTCTCTGAACTTCAGCACGAGGATCAAAACCTGCTCATAGACTCTGCCTTCCTGGAGCTGTTTGTCCTGCGCTTGGCTCACAGGTGAGGCTAAAGAGAGGGAAATACGTTTCATTTTACTGTTCAGCAGGTTCCCCATGTGCACCCATCGCACTTTTTTTGGACAGCTTTTTGAGATAACTTTAATATATTTATTTTCTAGCCACTTTGGTATTTCACATCATTTAAAGAGCAAGAGACATTTGAAATGAAAAGGAAAAATACTGATCCCAGAGGGAAATTCAGTATTGTAGCGCTCTCGTTCGTCCAGCTGCTGGGAGGAAGGATCTGCAGTGGGAGGCTTGTTCAGGTCCGATGTAAGGAGCTAGCAGATCTTCTCATTAACGGTGACACGTCCAGGATGACACCAACGCTGGTTAACCAGCACTGCACTTCTACCTCCAATACCATTCATACCCTTTACTGTTACATTACAGAGAGCAAGTGTGTTGGCCAAGTTGTGTGCTGCTGTGATGGTGTATGTCCAGAGTAGGAGGAGTGTAGCTGAGTAATCGCCATATGAACCGAATTATGAATGGAGTCTGTAGCTATGACAGCAGCTACACCCACAGAGTTCCGCTCTGCTCGTCTGATATCTGACGCACAGAGAGCTCTGTGTGTGTTCTGCCGGATAAAACCTGTGCTAACATTGTGAGTTGACAGGATCAATTCCATCTAAAAGCCGGTCAGCTGAGACAGAAAAGGGCCATTATGGGGGAAATAAATTAGCAGTTCAGTTGACTAGAAGAAAAAAAAAAAAAAAGAAGAAGAATTTATGTTATTTACTTCACGCATTCGTCCAGCCACATGTGCAAGTGTTTGAACACGTGGTCGCCTTACTCATGGATACCTGCGGTGCCATTATGACTGCTCCGGCCCATCTCCGCCTCGCTGTTACCCAGGGTTACGGGTCTGCTCTAGAAAGGCATGCGGCTGATTAAATTTATGGGGGGGGGGGGGTCACAGTACAAGCTCATCCTTTTGTCTGCGCTGTCGTCTAGGGCAGAAGAACAACACAGTCAGACACACAAGCGCGCACACAGCGACTGTGGAGAAGTTTCTCGCCTCCTCCCAGTGCCGGCCCAGGTGCAGGGTGGGTAGAAGATGGGTGGTGGCATCACAGTCCCAGCAGGGGGACTGTGACTCAAGCTAAAGGGTGGACTCACAGGGGCCTCTATCACACACACACTCACTCGCCAGCACACTGCTCATGCTCCCATCAGCCAAACTCCCACGACACAGAGGAAAACACACACAAATGCAGCTCTGTCTTACTTTCTGTTTCTTCCGTGAGAGTGAAGGATGCAGTCCTCACTCCCGTCTCATCGCTGACACAGCCCAGCGTTGACCCTGTGTTGAACCAAGATGCCTCGAGGACCCCCTCACGAGCATGTGCCTGTATGTTAGTGAGTGTGTGTGTGTGTGTGTGTTCAGTGTGCGGAGGGCAAATTTGCTTTGCTCTTCTGGGCCGGCATTGCTGTAAGCAGCCTGTTACCAAACAGTTTCTGTGGTTATTGGCTGATTACCGTGGTGACAGCGTAGTCAGGGGGGAGAGGAATGTGTGGCAGACATCCAGCTGTGCTGGATGTGAGCATGTGTGCATCTGCCTGTCTGCCAGTCAGGCTGGATGCTTTTCATCATGTGTTACTATCAGACATGAGTAAAACAGGATTATTTTCAGTATATTATAGGTTAATAACTTAATCAAGACAGTAGCAAATTTATCATCAGGGAGTAACAGAGATTTATCCATCTTCATATGCTTCTTTTCCCATGTTTTCTCCAATTTGTTTGAGCCAGACTGAATTTGTTTTGGTCGATTATTGAAATCTTTGTGTCTGCAAAGACTGACCGAGATGGCATTTGTGGTAAAAATTCTGTAACAAGGATAAGAGAAGCAAGTTTGTTTGTCAATGAATGCACTTCACCTTTGATCAAGGTTATGATTTTGATGAAAAGTGAGAATTGTTATGTGGAAAATGACTGAGAACAAGTCAGTTAAGAATGATTGAAGCATGATTGAGGAAGGGAGGAAGGATGTTAAAGAAATTTTTTTGTTTCCTCCTTTGTAACGTGCGATGGGCCCTTCCCTGCCTTTTAGGCCCCAAATACCTGTTGGTCATTTGTTCCCATAATTTTTAAATATCTTGTGACTTATGGCACATTTTGCCCAACATTTGAAGCTTTTTGTGTCATTTTATAGCATTGAATGCAATAATATTTGTGTAAAAAGCACAAAAATACAGAATAAAAATAAAAATCATACATCATAACTTGATGTATTGTTATGAATGGGCAGTTTACTTCATCATCATTTTGTTCCTGAACACTTGTGTTAATGAGAAAATGTATATTTTTATGCACATTTTACACAGTGGATTATGTGAACCTCCTCTCTGCGTGCGTTTGGCTAAAAGTGGGTGGGAAATCTTTTCTCAGCTGTAGTAAGGATAATTAGACACAAATGGCACTGCCTCTTGTCCTCATAACTGCTAAACCAATGTTTGCGCAGTCTGTGATTAGAGGCTTCCCTGTCTTTTCACCCGTTCTCTTCTCCCTCGCTACCTTCCTGGCTGTGTAAGCATCCTTTTTCATCTTTCTGCCTCTGTCCTTCATCCTCCCATGTTTCCCATTTCATCCTTTACCTTTTCTCTTGAGCTGAACTCCTGTGTGTTGTTGACTGCTCGGTTCGCTCCCCCTCTCTGCTGGATGATAAAATAAGGGAAGTTGTGTGTCGTGAGTAAGTGATGGTTAAATACATCTGAGAAGCGTTTCATTTGCTCATTAAAAGCTTTGTGTTTCCACTGCACACCACAGCCTGGGTACATTAAACCCATAAGAGTTTACCTATCTGCAAACACACACACACACACACACACATACACACACACACACACAAAGAGCAGCCCTCTGCCCTAACCCTTCACCCCGCCCTGCCACAAGGAAACACAGGAATGTTTTAAAATGCTGTAATTTGGAAAACACAACCTTAATCAGCTGCATGCCTGTGTTTGATGTGTGTCCTGTTTCTGTGCGAGTTTGCGTACTGCCAGGTTTCCTCATTGTTTTTATTGTAATTGTTTCCTTGCCCCAGCATCTTAAGCTATATTGCGAGGGGAAATACTGTGTTTCATTGGAAAGGAGAGCTAACAAGTCCCTGTCTCCTTTCCTCTTTCCTCTCTCCTGTTTTTTCAGGTCCGTGCTGTCGGAGGATAAGCTAGTGTTCTGTAACGGCTTGGTGCTGCACAGGTTCCAGTGCCTTCGTGGATTTGGAGAATGGCTGGACTCCATCCGGGACTTCTCCACCCACCTCCAGAGCTTAAACCTGGACGCCTCCGCCTTCGCCTGCCTGGCTGCCCTCGTCCTGCTCACAGGTAACCACAGATTACAAAATCACAAACACACCAGCTGAAGAGAGTAAACAGAACAAAAATAGCCATCTCTCTCTCTCTCTCTCTCCACTCACGGTCCACTGCTGTCAGTCATCCAAGATGCTTTTTGTGTGAACGTACACACACACACACACACAAAAACGCTCACACTTCCTGTTTCCTTTTTTCTATTCGCCTTTGGATGATTCAGCGTGGCGTTGATCAGGTGGATACATCCACTAACGTCACACATCCACTCAGAGACACACACACATGCGAGTGTGTGCTCTCGCACATTTCTGCCTGCGACAAGAACCCGATACCCAGAAGCACCTGCTGCACCTGCCACACACCTGGCCCTCTAATCAGCGTTCATGGGTGAAAAATGGAGGCTTTCTCCATGGATACACATCAGAAACACAACAGAGGAGGCCGAATTCTAGATAGCTGTAAATTGAATTAGTAAATATAGCCCAAGGTGCAATTTAGTGGTAACATTTCACAGCTTTATCCCTGTCAGACCGTGCATTATGGTGCAGTGGTAAAATCCCCTCCCCCTGCTGTAAGCCTTCGTTCCTCACCCTACCCCCTCTTCTACCTCTTTTTTTTCTGTCTCGGCCCTCCAACCCCATCCTCGCTCTCTGGGGGAGCACTTAACTCTGTGCCTGATCGACCAGCCCACTGTGGAGCGCGGCTCTGGAATGGCGTCCGCGGCGTTCTCAGTGGTGCTTTGCCACCTCGGCAATGCTGAGCCACCAGAGCCACCAGGCGATCGACCGCTTCAGAGTGGCCTGTGCAGAAAGGCAGCCATCGATCTCGCCCCAGGGCCTCGTGCACATAGAGAAAGAAGGGATAGGGGAGAGCGGGAAGAAAGAAGGGGGAAGCAAAAAGTGTGTGTGTGTGTGTGTGTGTGTGTGTGTGAGGGATCTGAAAGGCACAGTGGAAGGAGGGCTGAGGCGACTGCAGCAGCGAACAATAGAGTCACATAAACAAACAATAAATAAGCTTGAGATAATGGATACCTCAAAGTGAGACTGGTCTTAGAGCCAGCCTCCCTGCAGCACGGAGCGGCTCGTATGTGCGCTTGTGTATATTATGTGAGAATGTGTGTGAGGGGCTGGACACCCTGTTCTCTGTAGAATGAGTTAGTGTCACATTAAGCCTGGTACGAGTGCCACTGGAGTTGCTATGGGCAGCAATGTGTGTGTGTGCTTGTGTGTGTGTTTCTAATTTGATTTTGCTGCTCACAAGGCCGAATAACCAGTTAATTGTTGAGCACTTTTATCTCTATCAGTGTTGTGGACTATAAATTTGCAGAGACTCCTAACTCATAATTTATTTATTTTTTCTGAGAAAATGGATTCATACCATTTATGTTCTGCATACATCCTGCATGAATATGTGTATTTTGCATGCACGGTGTGTGTGTGTGTGTGTGTGTCCGTACACAGCGTGCAGGAGGCTTATTAGGTTAGGCTGTGTATTGATCTGTAGTGAATGAGACAGGTTAAAGCCTGTTAAGAACATGAGCCATACAGGCTAACGAGGTAGAATTCAATATAAAACAAGATGTAGCTAATGTTCTTCCAGCCGAATGAGCTCTGATGCATGTATATGTGTGTGTTTTGTTTTCTACTGACTTCGTTTAATGAATTACCCTCTTAACCTCGCTGTCTCTATCCACAGAGCAAGTCCCAGGTCTGAAGGACTCGAAGCGAGTTGAGGAGCTGCAGAATAAAGTCATCTGCTGTCTCAGAGACCACCTAGGCTGTGGCTCTTCGTCCTCCTCCTCCTCGTCTAAGCCCGTTCCTCCTCTCAGTCGCATCCTGGGTTTAAGGGCGGAGCTCCGTTCTCAGAGGACCCAGGGCCTTCAACGAATTTTCTACCTGAAGCTGGAAGACCTGGTGCCGCCCCCACCGTTGATTGACAGGTTCCTGGACACCCTGCCGTACTGATGGCTCGGGCGGACCGCGCGGAGAAATATCCACAGCATGTTGTGTTCAGGCCCCACCCCACCTCCCCCCGAGGAGCATGCACACACACTTGGAAGAGAGATCCACTCCCTTCTGATTGTTCAGAGCAGAGAGAGCCGATTCGAAAGCTTCTCTCTCGACGGGGCAACCGAACGAGAACGCCTTTTGCTCACACGGACAAACCGAGAAAATGCTTTTCACCTGTATAAAAAGACAATTATTTGAACTCCTACCACTTTTTATTTTAACCTCCTGATTTCTCACACAAGGGAGGATGATGAAGTTGGCATGGACAACGACAACAACAAAAAAGAGACTTTTTACTGTCCTTTCTTCGTCTGGGTGGCAGCTCATTCTGCAAAAAAAAAAAAAAAGAAGAAGAAAATGAAAAGAAAAAATGGTTTTGAGTACTGTTTATCTGTGTTTTTGCCTGGCTCGTCCTGGTGTCTGGTTACAGAATGTTTTCTGATCTGTCGGTGTCACGGTGAGACACGAGTCACCTCCTGCCAAAATGAGGAGGAGGCTGTTTTCAAACTGAAAATGTACCGAAAGGTCAGAGGTCAGACAGCACATGTATAGAGAGGAAGAAACTTGTGAAAGCAGGACACAGATAGTTCATAAACACATCGAAGAGGCTGTTGAGATGGGCTCTTAAAAAAAAAAAAAAACAAGTGCAATTTCTTAATGTGCTGTCTTGCCACAAAGGAAGAGACGGAGGGAGAACGGTCTAATTTCAAACTCCAAATTATTTTATTATGAAGACTTGTCCTGTGCTGTCGCTAGCTAGATGAAAGAGATGCAGTCTCCACCTAGCTTCGGACAGCACAGGAGATACTGTGCACTAACTATCAACGACTGAGTCACCCAGACTTGAACTTGCTATGGTTTTTATTTTTGCTTTTGTTTTTTTGTTAATTTTTTTGTTCCCCGTTTTTTTTTTTTATTACTCATTTTGAAAAAGTTCGAGTAAGACTGTGGAAGAATAAGCAAGGACAGAAATAGGTTTTTGAAGCACTTACACCACGAGAAGGGCTAGAAGCACAGACACACACCCTACCTGCTCGCCTGGAGGATGGCGAGGCGTCAGCGAGAGGAGGGTGCTCGACAGACAGCTGTACATCCAGTGGGTGAAACATTCCACCTTCTTGCTCTTTTGTTTGGCTTTTTTCTTTACATTTCTATTGTGGAGGCTGTGTGCGAACGCAGAGGGCCTACTGTCTTTGTGTGTACTGCTAGAGAAGTCAGGATCATATGCATGGTGTGTTATAAGCGGCTCAAAGCTCCCATAGCATTTCAAAAAACAGCTCGACATGTGGTTGTGTCGCAGATTGCAGAGCGACGGAAATCTCCGCGGGCCTCCACTACCCACTTACACCCTCACGGCAGCAGTTCGGGAAAAAAAGAAAAAGAAATCCAATTATATAGATATAAATAGAAATAAATATATATATATAAATATATATATACAAAACTAATATTTTGAAGTGTTTTTAGCTTTTTCAAATATTGTGGTACGAGTTGTGCATTGTTTTTTGAAGAAGAGATACAAAAAGAAAAAAAATGCTCTTTTTTTTCAATGTCCCTCTTTGGTTAGTTTCTTGTTCAATCTTTTTCTTTCTCTTTGATTCACTGGATTTTCTGTTCAGCACTTTGAAATCATAAATTAGTTCTGATTATTCTGACCCACTGCGTCCTGTGTTTGATTCTTCAAAGTTAACTCACTCCTTACACACAAGGTGCCAAAGAAACACCCTAAAACATTTACGTTCAAGACTTTCGAAAAGTAACGCAAATTTGATCCGATGCATGTGTGAATAGGTGTGTGCGTGCATTTGCGTGTGTGTGTGTTGACAGAGACAAATCCTCCTGACAGGTAAAAGGCATCGTCTCTCCCCTGAGGGACCCTCGGGCTCTCACAGAGAGTAGAAGGGGATTAGAAGAGTGAGGAGGGGGAGGAAGAGGGAGAAGAGGAGAGCTTTATGTTAGCATGAGGCCCAGATCAGCCTCCAGCCTCGTTAAACAACATCGATCGCCATGGTGACATTTCACAGAACATGCCGTCTATACTGTCACTGCCATCACTCACTTGCCATCCTGCACAGCGTCGCGAGCGCTACCACATGTGCACGCTTGCTCTGGCTGTGGTGAAACAGTGAGCAGATTTATCCGTGTGAGTGTGTGTTTGAAAGAGAGAAGAGAAAGTGGTGCCACTGTGTACGTCTGCTTCTAAAATCTATTATGTCACACCACAATGATAACTAACTTATTTCCTTATTGATGGAGCAAACATGTTAGACATCAAAAACCCATGAAAACGCCAAATTCCTTGAAACGCCATCAAGTTTGTGCCATTTTCTCTGTGTATGGGTGCATATAAAATCCAACGGGAAAGGACCATGTGACTAAAATCTGCTCATCCTGCATCTGTTGCAATGACATTTCTGAGCAACCTGCAAAATATGACATGAGGCAGAGAGGTCGAGGAGCAAAAAGCACACTCACATTTACATGGAAACACACATAAACACAGTGAGCTGTCAGTCTTCCACCCAATCGATCCATGCTGACAGGTTTCAGATACCCCGAGTCTTAATTAGAGCTCCCATCACAACACACATAATAATTATGCACACACACTAATTCTCAGCAGGTATTTTCCTGGTTTGTGAGTCCATGACTTGTGATCCTTTCACCCTTGTAAAATTAGCCCTTTGAGTTTAAAAATAATATTGTGCTGGATTTTGTTTGTAAAGGCACTTTTCCAACAAAAAAAGTCTATGTGGTAAATGTCTGCCTTTATTCTTTTTGATTTAGCTCAATATATTTAAAGTTGCAGGGGACACATCTTTTGTGTTTCTCCTGTAAATCGCACCTTGCACTGCTGACTTTTAATGAACTATCATGGCTGAAAATCAGTGCGCCTGCAGACTTGTAAACACAGGCAGAAGGCGATGTTGTGAAAATGCCTTTATAGTGAAATCGATGTGGCATGTTGCAGGAAGATGTAAACAATAAAAATAACAATTGATGGTCCATTTAGCTACCTCATGTGATCTTTGCGTGTGCACTCAGCGCGAGTGTCAGGACTTGCTGCCAGATGCTGTTGTTAACGTTTCTGGTAACACCTGCGCTTCTTCTTCTTTGACATGTCAAGATGTCTGCTGTGAAATAGGCCTATATCCACTGAGGCATCAGGATGTGCTTATCACACCTCCTATAAAAACACAGGAAGATTCAGGAGGTAAGACGTGAACAGTGCTCCCCGCTGGCTTCCTCTCCTGCTGACAAACTTCCCGGATTAGACTGAAACAAATGACACCTGAGTCTTCCTGGGCTTAGGCTAATGCACACAGGTTTACACACATGCAGTTGTGTTTCCAACACTTAAGAGGACATCACATTGGCTTACATTCATTTCTGAAAGACTAACCATAGACACAATGACAAACATCAAACCTCAGACACGGGTTTTAACTTCACAGTTGTGAAGGGCACTTGTGTTTCGACCCAAAGAAAGAGGGAAGCCAATATCAGTATGACTATGTAAACAGATTCTTGCAACCACATCAAGAGTGCTAATAATTACCACACACACAAACACTCCTACCCTCTCTCAAACATAGTAGCAGAAACATGAGGCCTGAACTGTTTTGATAATTTGCTTAAAACTTTTGTCAGTTTTTTTTTGTCCTCCCGCACAGTCTGTAAGTCTGGGAGTCCCCCTGACAGTGGACACACACGCACACACACACATATATATATCGACGCACGTACACAAACACAGATATTCACAACATGTGAACTCCACCAGGGGAAATCCCCTGCAGCTGGGGACTGTGTTTTACTGTGGCCCCTCGCATGGAGCATCCGCTAAGGGAAGAGTGTGTGTGGGGGCTGGCCTAAATGTCAAAGGTAAAAGGTGCCAAAGAAGAGCAGTGGAAACATGCAATAGACCCACACACAAAAACTGATCAAAGTGTTGAGGAGGGGGAACCCCGGCTATCTCTATTTGTCTGACTTCCAAACCCAACACAGACAAAAATATTACACTTAATGTAACTTTCCACAGGATTGACACTATTTATACACACAGCGAAATGAGAAAAACCTCAACAGCAATGATAAAACATGAACAGACACAAATGATTGATTATATATTCTAATTATTATTCATTATTTAATTGAGTTGTGAGAATGTCAAGAATTTTTTATATTATGCCGCTGTTTGCTATTTGTTTTTTTTCAAGTTTGGATTATCTTATGTGTCATATTCAAACTTTTATGACGACCTTTGAAATGTATATTATATATGCATACACAGCAGAACCGCAATCACCAGTTTTGGAAATTTTGGGGCCGCAAAGGCTGATGACCATGACTAAAACCCCACCTACAGACACAAATCTTTACCAACCACTAAAAGGTCATCTTCACCAATAAACTAGATGAATATTTTCTGCATCATTTTTTTCCTGTCACAGCTCTAGCTGTAACACTAGCACTCTTGTACTATCATCTAATCTAATCATATTAAAAATATTCTAAATGTTTTTAGTCAGAGTTGATCCAGCACTTGTGATTTGAGTAATAGGCATGGTCAGACATGCTCTCTATAATGTTATCAAATGATTGACAGCTCACAAACTTGAGCTTTGGCGGAAATGATCGAAACATAAAGTTGTGTCCTTTTTGCTCATTTCAATTAATTTCATATTTTTTCTTTTGAGTGTAAATCTTAGATACTAATGTCAGCTGATGATTTTAGGTGTAATAAGGAAATTTTACCAGCCTAGGTTGTCCTAAGTCTTTCATTGTTGTAAAACAGATTACTTTAAACCATATTGCAAGATATGTATATTCACCATATTTGATAATCATGGAAAAATCTGACAAAGATTTTATTTACACAAACTACACATTGCATTAGAAGTATCTGATCGACTTTATATAGATATTGCATAGTGATTGGGAACCCTTGCGCTGTGACAGTTGTTTGAAGTCGGAAAATATTCTAGGTGACTCTGGGAAGACAGTTGTTTACAAACAAGTGTCAGAAAAGGAAAAAAAGAAGAAAGCTTGCAGAAAATAATTAAATGTCCCTTAATCTTTATGTAATCATAGATATGCAGGGTTATAAGGGTGTTTAGCGGATGAAAATCCTATTCTCGAGTGATATTTTACCCGGTAAGTATCGCTTTCTATCGTTTAAATTTCGTGTTAATCATCTGTCTGGCGTTTCAGTATCTTTATTTGGGTGTTGTCTAAGAAGATATTTAACCTTGCACATATCTGTTTGCTCCTTTAGCTAATTTCTGACAACATGTGATTCCCTTCCTTACTTGGTAGTTGTAGTCTATACGAAGTGAACGTCTTTCAGTAATTTCACTTTCTATTCGTTACAGACTTCATATGACTTTTGACTTCTCCCACTAATCAGGACTGAAAGAGAAAATAAGTGGTAATATCATGATTTTCGGTTAAACGTTTCGATCCCACACATTCTCTCTGTTATTGGGAAATCAGACATTTAAAACATCGAAAGTGTTTTACATGTCTGATACTTTCTCGTTTGTTTTTTTCAATTGAGATCATCTTCTGTTAACCACGAAAAGCGTCCCAAGTCACTTCAGCATAGCTGTAATATTACCTTTTTTAAGGCATGGGCAGAATTGTACTGTAATTATATCACTGTTTATATGATTATTTTGAATCACATCATTTTCAACCATATTTAATCATTGGAGGTTGAGAAGGAACACGTGGCCTAAATTGTTTCTGAAATGACTTTTGAAGTTTACTTTAAAAGACTTTTAACACTGTAATATCAGTTACAAACCACTTTCCCTTGTGCTACCTTCCCCACAATTACACCATGGAGGATAATGATTAAAATTGTTAAATGTTTTGTTTGTCCAAAGTTTAAGTCATGATCTTGTTACAGTACCAGTTTTTTTTTCCTTGATATACTTAACTTTAAAAAATGTGATGCAAAATGTGTTGCAAAACTGTGGACAAAAAGCAATTCTCCTTTGCTAAACATTCATTTGGGGATCAGAATGATTTTTCTATTAAGAAAAATAAATAAAAACTTTATCCACAAAATTAAAATATTTGTATAATAAAATTCTACACTAGATTACCAGATGGCTGCAGCCCATTATTAATAGTTTTTTTTATTGTTAACAAATTGTTAAATTTTTTAAAAATCATCTATAGAGCCTAAAATGATTAATGCAAATGTGACAAAATTTAAGAAGTGCTGGAAAAGAAATGAATAAATATGTCATTTTTGCTCAGTATAGGAACTTCCGTCATGATACCTTATATTGAGGATATATTATATGACTTTATTTTCTCTCAGGAATGTTGGTAAGTACATATATTGACTCATTTTAACAGGGAGACGGTTTTAGAAGTGTGGGCAGGCTTGCATGTGTGAAAGAGTTTATTCATTTAATTTACGTCTTTATTAAACTCACACTCTGCTGATATTTACAGTTCATGCACGCAGTGAGATAAAGCTGAGCAGGTGCAGTGTCTAAGTTACACAGAGCTGTTGGCTCTGGGCACTCAGCAGGACACATGGTAGAGGAAGGCAACAAGCTGACACTGAGGCGCCTGGAGGCACCAGTCCACAAGTTCATTAAAGTAGCTCTACCCACAGACCTGGAGAGGCTGCAGAAACACCATAATAACATCCAGAAGGTGACAGCTGAAATATGTCTGACACAGGATCACATCCAAACTGTTACTTCCATAGCTCAGATGAATAAGTGATGCTTCTTCTCTCATGTTTACAGTATCAACATGGCCAGCAATGGGACCGCCTTCACCAGGAGCATATTAATGCCAGCAGAACTGTTCAGGTATAACATCAGTGCGTACCATTATTTAGGGGACGCCCCACCCTTCCAATGAAAATCCCGCCCTCCCATAGAGGTAAAGTTAACTTTTTGTGTGATTCAACAAACATGATTCTTAAACAACGATTTTTTTGTGCATTAAGGTAAGAGGATGATCCAGCTCACTGCTTCATGTCTCCTCAACTATATCTGGGCCTTGTGACTTCCTAAATCTGGACCTTGACATTTCCTGAGTTGTGGCAATCATGTTTTTCCATTTTGAAGATCAAAGAACAGAGTCAGAGCAGCAACTGTTCTCTTTATCCAGTTAAGAGCAGACAGTGTCTGAGTGAAGGAAATAATCGTCAGTCTTCTGCTTTTGAGCTCATTTAACCTGAAACAAACAAATGTATGCTGAACCTAACCAGACGACAATAAGCAAATTGAATTCTGTTTTGTTTTTGTTTTTTTTGTCAGAAATTAATCAGCAGAATAATGGGAAAACAAGAGTTTAGGGGGGCAAAAAAACTCGTAATGTCAAACCACCACAACATGTGGCCTCCATCACCTGTTGGTATTTGCTCGTTTGTCACAGAGACGGTTTACCATCTAAGAGAATATTCTAGAGACAGCATTTATAATCTTTTATATATGACCAGCTGCTGTTGCACCTCTTGCTCACATGTTACCAAATAATTGATCTTCTTTGATAACTGAGCAGCTTTATCAGCTTAGGAAAGCAAAGAGATATCGTACTGAATTTAAAGTAAATCTCATCAATCTAATTAACCAAATCAGAAAACATTCTGTTTTTAATAGTTGATCTAAACACACAAAAGACATCATTAATTTTTTTAAATTACAACAAAGAAATCCAAAACAGCAAATTTGCAAATACGCTCATTCTGAAATGATTGACTAGACAAGTTGTGTGACTGAACGCACACAGTAATATGATTATTACACTATGGTGTTTCAAGAAAGCCCATTTTTATTTCAGCAAGATTAATGCAAACATTATTCTGCACACAGTAAAACTGTACAACTCTGTATGTAAAATGTTTTTCTTTCTAGACTTAAAGAAATCCCCCCCCCCACCTCTCAAATGTTTACACCATTCTGTTAAAGGAAGAAGTAATGCAACATAGTTGTAAAAACAACCACACCCTTTATTATTTAAACCTCTTGCGTAGGTGTGGGAAAAGTGATTAGAAAAATTGAGTATCAGGATTTTTATTTCACAATTTTAAAATGGATTTTTTTGCTTAAAGAAATCGAAAATCTGGATTTTTTATTTATTTCACAATTTAATTTTTTTTATTTAATAAAAAAAAAAAGCTAAATTCTTTGATTTCATTATTAGCATTATTTATATTGATCTTTTTTACTTGTCATGTCAGGCATTATAGTAGTACAATATTGGTCTAGATACTGTGTTGTTTTTTCATAACTGAAATTAAGGAAAAGAGAGATTTTTTTTTTAATTTGTTGTTTTCCTCCACAAAAATCAGCAATATCAAAGAATAATTAGAATCACAATTCAAATTGTATCGGGACCCAAAGAATCGTAAAGGCATCGATTCAGGAAGTAAGTGTATCGTCCCAGCCCTACTCTTGTGGAAATCTGCTTTACAGCAGATATTGTGGAAAACTACAAAGTTTTTCATCTTTAGCATTTGATATTATTTTGTACTTTCTTGCAATTTGAATTACTTGAAAATCACAGTTTGTATTCACAAGTTACAATGAAAATGAGAGTTCAAATGAATATTCCCAACAGATTTTCTTTTAGTTTGAATAAATAAAATATCAAGAAAAGAAACGAGCTCCAACTGAACCTCAAATGTACCATCTCTTGTGCGTGTGTGTTAAGTACTTGCACGCTTGTTCACATGGTTGGTGTGAGATGCCTCAGGGGATGTTGTTGCCTGGAAGCCACCGTGTCTCTGAAGGTGAAATAACTCCAAACAGGCCCACACCTATCCTCTCACCATTACCCCACTAACCCCAGGGGCGCACATAGAGTGCTTTCCTATGTCTTCATGGCATTAATCCAGAATAGGGGTTTGTCGTTCCTGCTTTAGATGCGAGTGTGAGATGTGTGTGCCTATGCTCCACAGACAAACTGATGGTGTAGAGGTAAGACAGCAAACGATAGGTGTAGAAACTATTTTATAATAAAAAATCATCTGTGTGTTTAATCGGTCTGTTTGTCTATGAGCACCATTCGATCAGAGTTCATTGGCTGGCTGACAGGTTCCTTACCCGACTGTCTCTGTATTAATCAGTGTGATTTTCAGTTCTATGTATGTGAGGACGTGTTTGTGTGGGCGCATGTGTATTCATGTTTTGTAATTAGCCGAATGTGTTATCGGCAGCATGTTGACCTCTTGAGTCCGGGTCGCTGAGCTGTGGCCTGGAGGGCTGATGGCTGGGATGTTATCCTCCTGTCGCCCTCAGGGCACTTCTTATATTCCACAGCCTCATATTTAAGTCTCATTAAGCTCCCATCTACCCACACACACCTGCCTCACATCACTCGAATGGTGTGCAAGACGGAATCTGTCGGTATGAGTGTTTTTTCCAGCCGAGGTAAAAGGTTGAGTGAGGAGGAAGTATTGTTTAATTGTACTGAATTTAAGTGAGTTTATGTTTCTAAATTTGAACTTATTTTTGTTTCATTTCCTGCTATAAGAACTGTCTGCCTGTACTCAGAATGTGTTGCTATGGTAGCAAGGTATGCAGTCTTAAATACTTTGGTGACATCTGTGTGTGTAACCACAGGTTTGCTTGTCTCTCTTCCTGTTAATTTAATCCCTCGTCAACCATCTCAACACTTTTTAAATATTTATTCAGCTTTTCATTTTTTAAATACCCCACTGAAATCTTTCATGAATGAAAAGGTTCCTTTTTTCCACATCAAAAGATCTGCGTGTCCTCTGCCCTTCTGCAGCAGCTCAGGGCCAACATCAGAGAGATGGAGAAGCTGTGCGTTCGGGTCCGCGATGAGGACGCTGCAGCTTTGGAAGCGCTCGTGAAGCCGGTCAAGAACAGAGCTTCAGCTGCTGTTCAAGACTTCCTGCGTTTGCACTCCAACCCCGTGCCTCAGCCCACCTCTGCACCACCATCCAGCTGTGCAGCTGGTAGTTGCGTTGACGACTTGGGCGAGGAGGCAGCTTCTGGTAGGCAAACTCAGCTCCAGCTTCCAGAAATTCCATCTGACCAGAGCGCTGCCGAGTCGTGGGATAATCTGGAAGAGGTTGGTTTGGATCGAACATGTTGTATTATTCAGATGGAAGTTTCATTTTTTGTATAAACTTTTAGTATGTACGTGTGGATATGTCGCATCTCCCAGATGTTTCATGTTCTTATTCACTCCCCCAACATCAAACATATGTATATAAATAGCTTAGGACCTCCATAATTCTAACCCATCATTGTTTCACTAAAGTAAGCTCCCTATGCAATGCAGGAAAGGTCCTACCACTGTTCACCACTGTCTTTGAACATAAATTGTCCTTATTTTGTTTGTATGTGTCAAATCATGTGATGATGTGTGCATGAAAGTGTTAACAAATAGCTAGTTTACATGTGTGGATTTGTTTGTGTCCAATCAAAGGTTTAAAAAAGGCAAATCTTTGGTTTCAGTTTGCATCTTTACATTTGTTTTAACCTTAGTAAGCAACACATCTGTCCAGTGGGTGGGTGCCTAGACGTTGTCTTTCTACATCTGTAGAGTTAGAACAAAAAAATCGTGAATGGTGAAACCTTTCGTGGCTAACCTTTGGCTCAGCTTGCCTACTTTAGTTAGCACTATATTTTGACTTGCCGTTGGTTTTTCAGTCTCTGTTGATTCAGTTTCAGCTTCATTTTTAAAGGAGCAATTCATGACAGTGACCATGTCATCATAATTACAAAATTTATTTACAGATTTTGATTCCTTTTTACAGGGAATCTTAGGAATGGAATAAGTAACAAGCGTCTAGATATTGGAGTGATCTGAATCACTGCATTATTTGCGATTCGTAGTTTGGGATCATTTTGCCATGAGAGCTTCTAACAAATGAAAAAAAAACACAATTGCTTGCTAGAGGTTGCACTTTCTGAGTGCTTGTATCATATTGTTTCCTCTATAATGCACAATGCTGGGATCCTTAAGCAGGCAGATGAAATTATATCTATTATTTACACCTGTGCTTTTCCTGCTGTGAGAAGTCGAATGCGCTGAAAAGATCACTAAAACTAAAACAAAATAGCTTAGCATCCTTGAGAATGCCATGCTGGTGGCAGTGCAGGCCTAAGCGTCTCCTCTCAGACTTTAACTCAGTCCTGGAGCTGCAATGGATGGATGAACATATATACAGAGGAGCAGCTTCCATCCCAGCTCTGCGCTACACATTATTATGGTTGCATGCATTCAGTCTCATTAGATAATGACATTCCCAGACGCTGACAGTGTGGAACATTTGTAGATTTGTGCGATAAAGCAACTTAATTAAGTAAATAAAACATTTTTTCCCCTCAGGACCTGAAGGAGCTCAGCGGTTTGGTGACAGAGTTCTCTCTGCTTGTCCATGTGAGTAAATTCTGCCGGCTACTAAAGTCACATTTCAGCACTGTATGCAGTTCTCTATTTATGTGTGCACAGCCAGGCTTGTGAAGGAGCACAATGAGGCCGCTCGCCTATAGCGTTTCCAGGAAGTGGTGTGTGTTTGACCGATGTGCGCTCGTGTTGCCTGGTACGGCTCCTCTGAGACGAGGTTACACAGATCAGCTCAGGAGTACTGCTGGGGCCCCAGAGGCCCTCCACTGAAGCAAGACAGGAGATTGAAGGAGATGAGAGCTAGGTAGGCAGGGAGTATTTGGGGGGGGGGCACCAAGGGGAGAGGAGGGAAACGAGGGATACAACAGAGCAGGTGGAGAACAGACGGTTCAGATTATCAGCCTATCCTCGGGGATGGAGGGAGAGGAGTAGAGAGACTGGGTAACGGAGAGATTAGCAGCAAAGAGAAAGTGAAGATGTAGTTGGTGTGGAAAAAAAACAGACAAAAGCTATTGGGGAGGGTGGAGAGGAAAGAAAGAAAGAGCATAGACATGTTGTCATGTCTCAAGGGTGAGAGACGGCGTTAGGGGAGCAATATTCCAGCGCTCAGCCATAGTGGAAATGCTGAGTGAGTGTGTGGTCGTGTCTTTGTGTCTGTGCACGCAGCATGTTCGCTGCTGATGCCTTGTTTGTGCTTATCTGTCTTTTTTATTGTATGTCGGTCCTTTTTGCTAAAGTTAAAACTAACGTGCAGCATTAAATTATCTGCTAAGTGAACAAATATAATAATAAGGGCAATTTTCCATTAGAGTAGTAGATTGAGCTTGCCCTGTTAGGTAATAATAGTCGTTGTATTTTCTAAACCAGTAGTAAGTGAATGGACTCGGTAATGAAATAGTTTTTAAATTATGGGTACACTTTAGGTTAATCAAAAATTATTTTTTAAACTTGTTTAAAAAAAACATTTAAAATGTAGAAATGCAAATGAATGTTGCATTTAAATGCATTTGTCTTTCTTCTGGACATTTTTGCCACAATTTTACCTTCTTTTGGGAAGCAAAATTACCAAATATTTGACAATTTTAATCTTTTTCTCAGTTTTATCGTCAACCAGATATCTTTAACTTTTAGACTACGACCGCTGAAGGCTGCAGCTTTTATTCTCAATCTTCTGCCCGTGCTACGTCTTAAAAACAGTCGGTTGTTTACGTTACAGTAAAAAAGAAAAAACTTGTGTCGGTTCTCTTATTAATTCCTGTAAAATCTGCATCTTTTGCGACTTTTATGTCGCGTCTAACTGTGGAAAATGAAAGCAAAGGCGAGAGTACTTATAGTAAACCGGAGGGAGGTGAATAACTCAGCAGGCACAGGTGTTAGAGCCATCACAAAACAACAGGAAGTTATTTACATGAGTATGCACGGATAAGAAAAAAAAGGGCCTAAAAACTGTAAAACGACTCAAATCTCAGAGGCAGCAGGTGAAAGAGAGAAAGCTGGTTAAGAGGAGGAAGAAGCTTGTTGTTTGGTCACTGTGTCCATCCAACCCTCACATGGAGAGAGACAGCTGCCACTCTGAATATTTCATGAGATCTACACAATGCCACACACTGACGCACACGTATGTACACGCACACAGTGTATGAATTACCATCAGAGAAATCAGTAAAAACCTTAAACGTACCTACAACCTCACCACACACACTCAACCTGTGTTAACTTGTGCCTTAGAGAAGATTTGGGGCAGATAAATATCAACAAATAAAAATCACCGTACACAACAGTTGTTTCTCCTTTTAATATGTGTGTGTGTGTGTGTGTGTGTGTCAGTGATTGCTTGGATATGAGTGTGTGTTTAAACCCTCCTTGCTTCAGTCCCAGCAGGAGAAGATTGACAGCATAGAAGACAACGTCAACACAGCCGCGGCCAACGTGGAGGAGGGGACCAAGAACCTGGGGAAGGTGTGTAGATGTGTGTGCGTTTGTGTGCTGATGATCTGATGCGTGTGTGGTGTTTGGGAGATGGGGAGATCGATGGCACTTTGCCTCCCAGCCATTCCACAGCGTTTGTCCCTATTGATCTGTTCCAATACGGAGGAAAGCTGCAATTAAGGAAATAGAGAGAGGAGAGGGGGGAAGTGGAGGGGAGAAGGGGGGGGTGATAGAGAGGTCGGATAAGAGGGCTGACATGAGAGGGTCCGCATGTTCGTGAGTGTCTATGGGACCGAGAAGAGGTTTAAATGACTTATAGGTTTTCTTTTAGGAGCTGTGTTTTTAGTTGAACTGCAGTTCACCCTTATTACACACTCAAATGTCCCACTTCCAGCCTGTATTATTATGCAGAATGAATATTATTAATGCTTGGATGTTTTTTTTCCTCCCTGGAAGAAAGCAATCAAGATCTGTAGTAATCAAAATTAGATTTGAGCCACATTTACTGGAACAAAAATAATACAACTAGTGCAGAATAAATTCAAATACTTTGAAAACAGTGCAGGAAGATGCAAAAGGCCAATCTGGCTTATTATCAAAAACGTCCACCAAAAACAATTAAAACATGATAAGAATGCAGAACAATAACATTAGAAACGGTGAAGCTTAAAATAAATAAATAAAACATATAAAAAGAGGATTATCAAGATACTTAATGGACTGTAGGAGCAAACTTTCCAGATGAAGGAGGCAGCAGACATTTACTATACAAGTAACGTGGCCTTGACATGAAAAAAAAGGTTGTGGTCAAAGACTTAAATGATTACCTTGTATTTGTTTCTCTCAACAATTTTTCATGAGCTTGATGGAAAATAGACGAGACCGAGGAAAATTTAGAAAGAGCATCCCTGAGAGATAACTTATCTCTTTGAATGTTCCTGCTGCAAGAAACTGTGGAAATGTTGAGGCACTGAAGCTTTTTTATTAAACATTTAATGAATTCCTCCACTTTACTAGAACGAAAATACTTTTCAACATCACTCAAACATTTACCATCCGAGCCAGACGGTTCGCATTAATCTATGACCTTTTTTTAAGAGGTCTAAACAATAACATTACACTGTAGTGCACATTAAAACAGCCTAGATTTATCTTTTCTTTTATTAGGTTTAAAGCAAACATTATTATTAAATATATTAAACCTTTCTAGATAACGCCACCAGGTCCCTAACTTATACAGTTACAGTCATGCCTTTTGAACAAACACAGACTAGCTGTGATCATCAATATCTGCAGGTAATATTTAATATTAATTATTAGGTTGTGATTCGGCGCCAATTAAAATTTACCCTGCCATAGTCTTCTTTATAGGACAACATTAACCTTGACAAAAAATGCAGACAAATACAACAAAAACAATATGACTAGATTCTAATAATGTGTAAAAAAATATACATCTTTTAATTTTGTAATGTTGCCAGGTCTCATTTTCACTCTTATTTACTACTCTAAGCTTAATGTTTTTTTTAATACAACATACTGTTTAATTAGTTTATTTAATTTAAATGCACCCAAACTGGAAGGCAAACAAAGACTGGCCACCCTATAAGGTCGCTGGTAGATACAGTGGGCTGCACGTTTGATGAAGGGGTGAGGAGTGATAAAGCAGATGAGAAGGGTGTCAGATGTTTTAACGTGTTTGAAAGCTTGTAATCTCTTATCAGGTCAAACAGCATTATACACACACACACATACACACACACCTTCATTTCCTCCATCCTCCACAACCTCTATACCCAGACTCCTTTTAACTCAGCTCCGATGAAATTAAAATTCACACAACTGCCACAGGGGTGGGCACAAGCTATGCTAGCTTTTGAACTAGATTAATTTAATGGTGAAGTGCTAATCAAGTGAGTGTTGGTGTGTGTTTGCACATGAGTGTGTGTGAGGATGGTCAGAGAATCAGTCATTAATTGCCATCAGCAAAGAGCACCTACTACTCTGATGATAACAGCTGTAATAACACACAGGCCACATCTCTCTGATTTCTCCTAAATGAAGATAATGAAAACGCTTTCATGCGGCTGCGGAAGCGTCCGTTTACAAACACACATGCAGGCTTGTTTGTGTCACTTTTTGCTTCCACGTTCTGTGGGGTTAATGTGTGATCATGAAAGGATAGACACATGCAAACTCTATCGCAGACTGTCTTGAAGCCACAAAGTGCTAATGCCTCCAAAGGTGTGTGTGCAGGTTAAATTAAACTGGAACTTATCTCTTCTTCCTGTCTCTTGAGGCGGTGGGATACAAGTTGGCGGTGTTGCCGATTGCCGGGGCACTGCTGGGCGGTGCGTTGGGAGGTCCCCTCGGCCTTCTGGCCGGGTTCAAAGCTGCAGGGGTGGCTGCTGCCGTGGGAGGAGGCGCCCTGGGTTTTGCAGGTGGAAACCTGGTGCAGAAACAACGCAGAGCTCGAGTGGATATGCACATGAAACAACTGACGGCGCCGCCAGCAGAAGAACCAGAGCGAAGCAAAGATAAATGATCCGGAGGCTCCTGTGTGGACTGGCCAATGAAAAGCACAACTACACGTATGAGTCTAGGAGACTCAAAGGACAATGTCGCTGAGCATTGCTGTTACCAGGCACTGTTGAAAACAGTTATCCAACAATCAGCAGGTTTAGGTCTGTCTGAAGTCTGCAGGAACAGCAGCAAAGCCTTCATTAACACTAAAGCTTTGGGCATGTAGTTGGTCAGAGTAATATGTCTGTTGTCAGATCCTTGCACTGTGTTCCTTACGTTCCTTCTCAGATTATTTATCATCTGCAGGGTTTTCAAGTTCACAAGCGGCCATGCTTTAGTAATCCTGTATGCAGGAATGAATGTGAACAGCCATTAATGGTTTATTGTCAAATTATGTCGCCAAGATGTTTAAAGAGATTATTCTTATTTTTATGCAACAGTAAAAGTGCCAATATCCAGATAATTTGATTGACTGGAGAATATAAAGTCGCTGTGAACTGATTTTACTGCTGCTGCTGAATAAAATGTTTTAAAAGGAATATTGTTCATTGAATAAACAGAACAGTAAATGATGGGAGCGTTTAAGTTTAGAGACACTAACACACAGACAAAAAAAATCTGTAAAATGGTTTTTAATTTATGTTTTTTGCTTTTATTGTCCTCGGAAATGACTGATTAAGAAATGGCATCATACTCTCCTTGCTGATCTTTATATGGGCTGATATGTTGCTATTCAGGTTATCCGTTGGCCTCTATGGAAGGGTAGGGCACACAATACAAATGGGTCCCCATACTTGTAGTTGTAATTCCACTTAGGGATTCTCAGGAATCAGGACTTGTACCAAAATCTTAAACACGTACAAAGAGACAAAAACCAATTTTAAGAAAACTTGTACAAAATGACTTAATTCCGACTTCAGCTGCTTGGATTTCCTCTCTTGCATTTTAAAACACATGAAAAGCAACAGTCTTTTTCTAACCAAGCATGACAGCAAACTAACATGTCAAACAAAAACAGCCATTACATGGACACATTCAGAAACATTTTGTATTCTACTTCGACTGCAAGAAACACAACTCAGGCCATATGGAGAACTGTCCATTTGACATTTTACATGTGTGAACTCTTCAACAGCGCAAGTCTCTTTGATTTCAAAGTCAAATCAAATTGATCGTGGGTCAAAAATTGATTTTCTTTTATATTAGAAGTATTTATGTCACCTATCATTTCTTTGCTATAGAGGATCTGGGGCGGGGCTAGAGCCCATCCCAGATGACATGGATGACATTTAACAGGAGGCACCCCGGATGGGACAGCAGTCAATCACAGGTTTGTTCCTACAAGCAATTTCACCTGCTCTACTACCAAAACCCTTTCAGGGCCTGCAGGAGAGAAGCCTCCGACAGCATGATGCTGCCGCCACCAGGCTTCAGGGTTGGGAATGCTGGTCGTAGATGTTGGGCTGTGCTTGGGTGACACCAAATGAAAAAGCCTAGTATCAGGACCAAAAGCTCGACACGTCAGCAGTAAGGTTTTTTTTCTGTTATTTGGTGAAAAAAACTGACTAATCACAAGCACTGTGGCACAGAACTGAAAAATAGTAAAACATAAAAAGATCTGAAGATTATTTTTTAGAAGCAGTGTAAGTTTACCAGGAAGAAAAGAGGTGCATCTCAATAGGCTGCAGTAGTTCAGTCTCTTCATCTTCTGTCACATGCCTCAACTTAACATGTTACTACTGCTATCGAATTTTTCTTTATTTCGCACTTGTGTGAGTGAAGATTCGGGGGTAAGGCTACTTCAGACGGGCAATCTTTAACTTGTGCTATACAAATGAATTAGACTCGAGTTGGTCATATTGAGATGCAGCCATGAGGTCGGTAAGTAAGAACAAGCATATCCTGTCCCACAGGATGAACCAGACTACCCACAGTAAGGAACCGTAAAACTGGAGTGAGGACACTGCTTTGTTTGTTTTTCTGACAAAAAAAGCATGAGGATGAAAAAGAAAATGGAATAAAATAAAGAAAACTCTGCATTTAATTTAGACTGACATTGTGATTCCAACGTAGCACAAACATATTTACAACCGCGACAAAAATAAAAGTACACTTTTTTATGCCCCCAGCCCCCTTGCTATTTTTCTTCTTTATGCTCCTTCCACTCAACTCAAAATAAAAATTATGATAGTTATGAAAATAGAAGTTTTTTCCAACATGGTTGTGGTCATGGTCATGACGTGGTTGTGTCATGAACTGCACTCTCTTCTGCATGGTCTCCTTTTTCTAATCCATTTTTGTCTTCATTCTCCTCCATCCTCCTAATGTTTTGTCTCGATGTCTTCAGTAAGGGTGTTGGGTGTTAATGTTTTGTCCTGCTGGCGTGTCCCAACCCTAACCCCCTCCCTGACCCCGGGGCGTGGCATTGAGTCACAGGATCACTGGAAGGCTGTTTTTGGTCACAGCTCATCGCGGTCCCTTCTGAGGATGGTGTAGCGAGTCTCGCTGGGTGCCAGCTTCTGGAACGAGCTCTCTGGAGGATTGCTAGCTACCTCTCCATCCGTCTCCACCTGAGGGGCCACATTCAAAACAAACGGTGAAATTTCACATAACAAAAACAACTTTTATTGATTCCACGGGGTGAGCTGAAACCGCTGACTAACCTGTCCAGGCGTGCTGTCTGTGGGATCAGGACCATGGTGGAACTCTCTGTGAAGCTTACCCGAGTGAAGATCCAAAACAAACTGTCTCAGTTTACCAGGAATGCTGGAAGGAAAAGAGGATAAGCAAAACACTTTTAAGTGTTTCCCACAGGTTCACAGCTTTTTGGAGTAGATGGAGGGAGGTGGATTATGAAAACCAGGCTATAGTAATATAATAGTTCTTATATGTTTAACTTCCTTACAGGCTTAATGACTTGGATGTAAATATGAAGTCTGCAACGGGTAACCATCCCATTACAGCAGCATTACAGTGTTACTAGGACATGTGATCATGACTACATCATTTAAACAGCTGCATGCTGTGAAGTTACGTCACAATTCCAAACTTCATCGCGGGTTAATTTTCCACAAATAAACGAAATACGGAGATAAACGAAAAAACCACTCAGATAAGAACAAAGTTAAACATTTTACATGTCACGATGAAACCGTTTCAGTCAGTTAAGAAGCTCTTAAGGTTATTATGGATCAGATGTTAGATAACGTGTTGATGTTAATAAAACAAACATAATATTGAAACAATTTTAAATTGTACAACATCTCAGAAATCACATCTAAGATGGTAGGGTTCCATTGTGCACGATGTTCTCAACTGAAAAGGGAAATTTGGCATTTTTCAACCTGGACCTTTTTTCTAGCATGAAATACGATCCTTTACTCACCCAGACAGTTTTGGTGCAACTCGAACTCCTTTGGAAAATATTTAGATCCACACGCGATCAGCATGTATCAATATAATGGGAGCGTTCGGGGCAGATGCCAGTCAGCCTCTTAATAAGGCATTATCTGCCACAAAACTCCTTAATTTTAACAATGTGTTGTTAGCAAATGCTAGTCCGATCCCTCTGTGACCTGGCAGAAGCTTGTGCTTCCTTTGTTGTCATTGTGGGGTTCTTTCAAGCCTCTTGCGCTTAGCTGCCACGGCGCAAGTAGGAAGTAGCAGACCGTCCTACAGTGCGGAGTGAATTTGACCTTTTGCCATGGCGCATGGAAGTGACGTCATCGCTGTGGCAGGTCCCTGCCATCTGGCACCTGCCCCGAACGCTCCCATTGTATGGATATATGCTGATCGTGAGTGGATCTAAATATCTTCCAAAGGAATTCAAGTTGCACCAAAACTGTCTGGGATAGTAAATTATCGTATTTCATGCTACAAAATAAGTCCAGGTTGAAAAACACCCAACTTTCCCTATAACAGCAGGGGAAAATTTTGCGTGCTTCACACTGGACCATGTGTGTCCATCTCCACCTTCCTGGTAGAGTCTAAAAAAAGCTGATATTTATGTCTGATTTTCTGATAAACCAAAGAGTTAAAAACAAAAGAAAACATTGTGTAACTTCAATCACTCCAACATACCTACTACACACAAAGTGGTACAAACAGACTGCTCATACAAGAGAGAAGATCAGAATTAACCATTATTAAAAGAAAACAACTAGTGCCAGTTGTAGAGGACATCAGTCCCCACATACCTGCCCTCTAGCTGTATAAATTTCAATCAACTTTGTCCTGAGGATGGACCAGTTGTGAGTTGTTTTTATACCATACAGACGGCGCTGGTGCCCAGTCACAGCTAATGGTGTGTGAAAACAGCACATAAGAAAACAAACTCATGTATATCTACATATAACATACCCTGTGCTAATGCAATTACTAGCTGTGTGCCACATGAAGCAGTGATGTGATGTAATTAGGTTGTGGAGGCCCAGTCAGTCCTCCGGGCTTCTGTCTATCTGATCAGCCTCTGATTGGGGGGAGTGGGGGGGGCTGAGTGGTGGGGGGCAGAATAAATAAGATTAAATTAGATTAGACTGGATTAGTTTAGCACTTATTGCACGTGCCAAATCATGTCACATTAGCTCCAGTGTCCTGGCCCATTCATAAAGGACAGATTTTAGGAGGTGTGACATTTCTCTGGTGTTGAATGCACCTTGGATTATGGTGCCTTTGTGTGCAAGACATAATTGTCATTGTTTTATGATGAGCCGATCTCATTATGAAGAATTACACAATAAATTATATATCATGTACGTCATTATCAGGAAGGGGGACAAAGCAGAATAACTCCTAGTGATTAAAAACAAGAATGTTTCAGTTTACAAATTAGGTACAAATGTAAAAAAAGTCATATTTTGCAAGCATTCTATGACAGAAATCAAATGAACAGCCTGTACTTTTCCCCATCTTCAAAATACCAAGTAACTTTTGCATGAAGATGCAGGTCTAGGGGTGTGAAATGTGTAACAAAGCACATATTTGTACTTACATTGCTTAAAATAACCAGAGTACTTACGCCAGGTCTTTGAAGTCAGGGAAGACGTACATATGTCTGAATGAGTCGATGGCAATCACGGGACAATCGGCCGGAGTTTTCTGAATGTGGAGCAGAGGATGACGGAACTTATCGCAGTCTGCATGAAGGAAGTTTATGGACCCTGAGGAGGAGACACCAATGTCATGAACAACACCTTTGTACAAATGCCTGTGTGGCTTGATAAATCCAAATTCAAATCCTGAGGATAAACAAAATGCTACAAACACTGGTACTTACCTTTCTCACTAATGAGTTGGCGAGCAACCTCATGTTGGAACTTTTCTAAGCTTTCCATGTCCTCTTTAACATGGAACAAAATAAGGAATGGGATTCCTTCTTCAGTCAGCTCCTGGAAATCACACACAAAACCAGATGGAGTCAGGGCCTTCTGTGGCTCAGAATATGGACAAACCACAGACTGAACAACTACCAGGCTGGTTCTCAACTTAACCAATAAAATCCAAGCCTGCATACAGGTATTTATCCATCTTAAAAATACTGCCATAATTGCTTCATGCAAGGTACACACAACAAACCTCTCCATTTTCAAAGGTGATCTCCCTAACAAGGGGCACACACTTGTCCTGGGCCCAGGAGTACGTCAGGTCAAAGTTGGTGAGTGAGCCGAGGTAGACCATGTCAGGTATGCTCTCACCAACAGGTTTGTAGATGACATTGTCTCCGCTAAAACGCTCCGACTCTGATACAGGACTGCAAGAGCAAAGGTCAAGAACACAAATAGAAATGAAAAATAATACTTTTAGAAAAAACAATAACAAAGTGTGCAGATTTAAAGATGGTCTCATGTCTCACCTGAAAGCAGCTAAGAATGTGCAGTCGTCTCGTAGGATGTTTGCAACTTTTTCATATGTGCGATAGTTATCGGACTCCCTTTTTTCAAAGAAACCGATAATATTTCTCTTGCTCCTCTGTTAAATAAGAGCAAGACGCAAGTGTTAAGAAAACAAGTGATACAGTTCTCTCCAACAATGTGCACTTCTGTTAAGTTACGAGATAGAAAACGTGCATTTGCCACTTACATCGAGAGTATTAACCTCCTCCATCGAGTGAATCTCTTTGACTGGGTCGACCTGCTGCTGGCGAATGAAGTCAGCGATTGCTGTCACTGACCTCTGACCCCTGTACTCTCTCTTCATCATCATCCCGTTGCGGAACAACTTCAGTGTCGGATACTTGGTGATGCGGTAGCGTTGAGCTATGTCCGCTAGACACAGAGGGAAAGGAGGAGTTAAGCAAAGAAAGATAAATCAATTGATGAAGAGCAAGAAGGAGAGTAAAAACACACGGGGATGGGTGGATGAGGGGGGGGGGGGGGGGGGGGGGGCCGTGCCAGAGATAGCAGCAAAACCGGAGTATTAAAAAACTACCCACACCCCCCCCCCACCTATGATATCCCACA
>JAVQJG010137346.1:0-19703 GCA_036024015.1 Craterocephalus amniculus | reverse complement strand
ACATCTAAAACTTTTTTAAATTCTGAAGGATCTGCAGATTTACAAGCAAACCTTCTTCAAATCTGTTGGCATTTCATCCTATACCCCTGCAATCTCTAATGAACAACGGGAGCTGTCTGTGAAGCTCCAAACGTTTTGCCAACAAAGATCTCAGCACAAATATTCTGTGTACTTCTATGATCATATTGCCCTGGCTGCCAGCCAATAATGGATTTAGGACAATTAGGACAATGTGTGTTTTTGAGGACTGACATCCTCCAAGTTTGCTTCTCCCTTTAACCTTTAACACCACTGTGTACAACAACTCTTACAGTTCGACAGGTCAACTGAGGCGTCACGCCTGGCCCCTTGCAGTGGGTTAGGGCTGACCCTTTTTATCATACTACCTACCCTGTGATGGATGAACCCAGCAGTAAACCAGAAACAGGGCTAACAGCGCTGCTCAAAGAAAGCGGATAAGGTCTTGTAACAAATAACACCTAACTGAACTCTGCTGCCTCTTTGTTGCCCCTGGATTCATTCTCATTTAGCTATTCACTTTTGACTGTGTCCACAAAGCACACAGCCTTATGTGGTTGCAGGTAATAGTCCTCCTCCGATAACACTTGTCTTGAGTATTTTAGTGCAAAGCAAGGCAACCCATCTCAAAAGCTGTAATTTCACAGTCTGCATTTTGACTGGTTCAACCGAGTTGACAGCATACCTGGTAAGGACAAAAAACATTTTCTCTTAAAACAAGCAAAAAAAAAAAAGAATGTCAATTTTATATGAAGGGGTTTGGAAAGGCATTCATTATATGCAGCAGAGTCACACTAAGCTTCAAAGTCACGGCGAACCATCTGCCAGGAAAACCAGAGTCACTGAATCCGTATGTGTATGTGATGTGAATGCAGACAGAATCTGACACCGGCTGCAGTTTTTCATGCGTTCAGCATCACTGAACAACAAGCCAAATGGACTCCAGATCCAGGCGCGTATAATATATTTAATGGATCATTGCAGGCTGACTCTCCAAGCCCTATTGGGATTATAATACTTGGACTGAATGAGGGGAAATACCTCTGGCTTTCTTTTTAGCTATAGAAAAGGGAAATTCTAGGGTATTCAATAACAAAAGGGTGGTGACAGGTAATGGTGACTGATAAACATGTTTAAACCTGGTTTTTATCGAGGTGATTCATTTCACTCCACATTTCTTTTTGATAAAGTAACCACATCGGGAGGCAAAAAAAACACAAAGAAGTGAACTTTAATCACATCTTGTAGGCCTATGGTGCAATCATAAATAAATATCAATTGTCCAAATACACCTGGGAATGTGGTTACAACTGATGCAGCTACACCTTTTAGATTTCTTCCTGTGTGCTCAAACCTTACAGTGAGTCGTATGCTTCAACCTGCGCTTGGTCAGTCACCCTGGAGCTGAGTGCCTTCTTCAGGGAAAAGATTTTCCAAGCCCCCCCCTTTTGATTTATTCTGTATTTGGCTAACCTTGCACTGAACCTACCCCAAGAGATTTCCATCCATTTTAACCCTCCTTTTCCAGCATACGTGCACAACATGCCTTCTCGACCTAGTTCCATCCCAACATGCTGTTTCTCCCTCTGCTTTCATAACAGCCCACTAAGAGAATGAGAAACAGGCCCTTGAAGGAGGCTCAGGTTCACTCTTCACAGTGTCTCTCTACTCCTCTTCCAACCCAGTGCGGGTAACCTACTGATCAAAATGTGCAGGCCTAGCATGAACGAGAAGAAGGGCATTTATGGTTTGCTGGGATTGTTTATGAACCTTGAAGCCTGAAGTCAAAGGCCAGGCATTATCACAGCTTTTGCAACTGTCTGACTCAAGCCGAGATAATTAATTTCAAGAAGGAATGTTATAAACCTAACAGCCAGTAGCATTTGAGATTAATGAGGACAAGCCCATGGTATGTTTTGCCCTTTATTCTGATCTAAATATATTGTTCACAGTCTCCAGAGGAGCAGAAATGAAACAAAATTATCATCCCATGACATTGATTCCTGTTTCATATTTTATGAAAGAGCGTCCTGGGAGTGTTCCATGGTGACAGAATCATATTAAGTGGTGCATGATAGTACACAGCAGCTATACACACATAAACTGTGGTTAATCTTCCAAATCTATAAAGTAGATTGAAACAATACAGCTGGAAGAGGTTTATTCTTGAAAAGCACGCAGAACAATAGCCGTCATGAGATGAAGAAAAAGGCAGCTTAGTGTGGTATTTTCATTGTTACTACATCCTTGACTTCTAAAGAGATGAAGCTTAGAAAGGTCACACTTTGGCTTCATCTCATTAAACAAGTTCATATTTATGATTTATCACCAGTGAATCAAAGAGCAAACAAAGGCTCCAAGTTTTGGTTTGAATCTTATTGCTGTTGGTGTACTTACCTGTCATGCACTGTAACCTGAATTCAGCTTCTCTTTTTGTACCACCTTAGATGACAGGTGTGTGATTCACACTAATATAATCCAAGTCATGATGCATCATACATATGTAATTATGCATCTTTTGAAAGTTTACGTCCTTCCTACATTTTTTGCTACATGTTTGACATTTCATGGGTTGAAAGAGTGGATGGCAAAAGAGGTGATACGATAACTCTTGGGCTTTTCCTAATATCTCTGCCAGGACACAGTGATGTGTTCAAAGTGCTTCAGAGTCCTCAGTGTCATTTCAGTTCAATGAGAAAGAATACAGTTGCCTGTACTGCTAAGGGTTGGATGAAAAAATCAATATCACTTTCAGCACCTCCGAAGGTAGGAAGTTTTTTTTTTTTCAGGTATTTTCTTACTAACGCCAGGTCAGCACCTCTCCCAACCACCAAAGCTTCAGTGAGTGACTGGCTGCGATTTAACTTTTATACTACAAATATGAAATGGTATTGTGACTCAACCTAGGGCCTGGGTGTTAATTAGCACATTTCCTAAAGGCCCATTTATGCTCCCTGACGGATGTAGTTTGGGGCGTGCGTTCCAAACGTCTTCATGCGTCGCTGCCTTCATGCTTCCATGCGTCGTTTCTGTTGCTGCAGCTAACCTCCGCTAAGCTGCTGGCTTGTTTGTGAACTCCGCGATACAACGTTAGATTCAAACATCGATAGGCGGCACAAACGCGCGCTACAGTTTTCTTCTTCCTGTTTATCTTCTTCTTCTTCCCTGGTTTGTTTCTGCTCCACAATGCTCTACACTGACCCCGCGGTTTCCGGTGGTATTACTCCGTCGTCTGCGTCGAGTGACGGATGCGCAAGGAGCCTGAAAACACACCAAAAACGCACGGAATTGACGCAGAAGACGGACGAAACTTTCCGTGCGTGTGCGTATCCGTCATCTGCGTCGAGCATAAATGGGCCTATACCCAAACTGTTAGAAAACACTGCAACAAGCCACACTCTAGCTACAGCCGTCCATTTATTAGCAACATAGATCAAAAAGCTATGGATGCTTTGATGGCACACAGGAAGTGTCAGAAATGGAATAAAGAATAAGTGATTAGATTTAGGAGGTGATCTGGATCACTGCCTGGATCCAAGAAATCTTCACTTTAGGATAAAAAGGGTTAGTTTTGCCATTACAGCTTGTAGCTCAACAGATAGTAGACAGAATCATAGGCAAAAAAATGCACATCAATCTTAGTTACTCAAAGAAAATCAGTTTGTAAATTTATAAAATGCAGATACATAGGAAATCCTCACATTTGCACTGGAAGTCATAATAATGAGATTTTGTTTTGAAATATAATTTTTGCATTTAAGACAATATTTTGAAATAGAAAATGCTCAGATCAGCCATTAAAATGAATATCTTTAAGACTCACATTTCAATTAACCTTTTCAGACATCCTAAATACTTTTTTCTTTTACTCACTCAAGTCAGTGGCTGCAGGGCCTGGAACTCCCTTTCTTTAAAAGTGAGTGGGAAACTATTAACACTAAATGGCGTAAAAATGATTGCTGTCTAAAGTGAATGTTCTGTAAATGTTTGCATCGCTGCGGTAAAAAAAAATCTTTAGAAATGTGAGACCCAGAGATTGTATGGTTGTTACATAAAATTTCATTTAACCCGCTGCTTGTAAACCGTTTTTGAGTTTCTTCCCTTTTCATGTCATCTCCATCCCTCTCTGCTTATCTGTGTGATGTTCAGGTAGACATGCTGTTTCCAGCGGCTCCTCACTCACCACCTTGGCCACATCTTTTCTTTTTGACATTAATTTCTGTTCTCTGCAATATTTGGCATGCATTAAAACCTTAATGCCACATCCAGCAGAGGAATTTCATTACTTTTTGCTGGCTCAGCCTCTGACAGCTTGGTAATGTATGTGTAATCCTCCAAAACAGATACAGTAAGGTAGTTACAGACTCCCCATGTGGCACGCCAGGTGTTGGTATCAGTCTGCATTTTTTAAGAAAACCATGTTGTTGATAATTTATGAGTGTGTTTTAACAAGCTTTTGACCCAAATTTGAAAAAGTTGCCTTTGAAAAAAAGCCAATTGGGCTATCTCGTTTGAGGTGGGATGTTTTTTTGTTTCGATTGCAGTCAGAAGCTTAAGAAATGTAAAGTGTGGATGCATGTGAAATCAGTGACTTTGCTGATCAGTTTTCGCAAAAGGTCACATACCCCACTGTGAAGAAATTGATATTTCTTAAACAGTGCTCAAGAAAGCTGTGTCCTGTGATTCTGTATAAAAATATTAGAGTTAGTATGACCTTTGTAGTATCACAGATTCAGAAAAACACTAATCATTATTACACAGTATGGAGTTAATGCCAGCTTAAGTTCTTGATTCTTGTTTGCACAGCAAAGAGTTACTTGTTAATTACACTTGATACAATATGTGTGGCTGCACACTAGTGCCATGCAAGCTGGTCCACTATTTGGCTCCACTTTAAAGTATTCATGATTGTATGTATTATACATAAGTTACCTTGTGGATGAATGAGATAAATCTGCTGCTCTATTTGAAAGTCACAACATTTATAGACCAAATTGGCCAAACAGCAAGACACAAAAGTAGGCAGATAGAGATGATCTCTGAGTTTATTTAGATCAAAGGCTTTCTTACAAGTCGCAAATCCCAGTCAGACAGACAGGATAAAGACCAGTTGAGGATTCAGAGGGAGGGGGTCAAGCTGGCAGAATGCTGACTGGATTGCTGAGCTAAAAGACAGTCTAACAAATAATCAGTGTTAAACTGCTGATATATGTGGAAGATAGCTAATTAGGCAAGTGGAAGTAATAAGACCAGGGATGCTTTTCATTATGTTAACATGCCTCTTACCTCACTGCTTCACCTCTTCCAGTCTGAGCTCCGCTTTGTGAGGATATTATAGATGCAAGACAGAGAGCCACAAATACACGCAGTGTGCTGAGGCATAGGATATGTACTTTATACCTTTTTGTTAAAAACCATAGGATACACCTGTATTTACTCACTGATGCCCTCTGTTTACTTCTTGTCTCGTCTGTGTGGTTTTAAGGGGTAGGAAAATCCTCATTATTGGTGGAGAAGAACGATTTCTAGGCTACACTGTAGTGAAAGTATCCCAGGTAATTGTTCCAGGAAAGCAGATCAGAAGGCCTTATCTACATCTGCACACACAAATTACTAAATAAGATTATCTCAGTCCAGAGAAGCGTTTAAAGGGCTGTTTTAGAAATAATCACAGCCTTAGTGTCACACTTGTGACCAGTGCTTGTGTAGCCCGTGTCTAATTTCATGGCGGTGCATATTTACATTAGTCTGCAAAACAAAATGATGCACTTTTACAACGGAGGCAGAGATTAGAGCACAGGAAACAGACTTCGCAATAGTAAACTCTGGCAGATTTTCACACTTTGGCACCGCTTAACAAAGGCTAATTCAGCATGTCGTCTCCTCTCTGAACGCTCTCCAGCCAGTCTGAGCCAGCCTTGTCTCGTCTCTAATCTCTCACTCTGTCACTTTCTCTATCTTTTCTGTGCTTCCTTGGAAATGATTGTCCTCTTGCGTTTCTTGGCTGAACATGCAACGGTGGGCATTCATTGTGTTGAAATACAGTGGCTGGCATGTGACACTGCCATAACACAAAAACATTGGCCATGTGATGCATGGGGCAGGAAAATAAAATGGTGTGGAGTGCTGTTTCTCAGCCGTGGGATGCTGGAGGGCAAACGTGACTCCAGGAATGTGCAGAATGAGAGTCAGTGTGCCATCAGGTAAAGTAAATCAGGAAACTTATGTAGGGTTGCTTTAAGTTTGGATTTCTGACCTGTGGGTCTGACATTTCCTTATCTGTTTCAGCGTGGTGGCATCCACTTTTCAAGTCAGTGGCCACAAATACTGAAAAGGAGGACGAATGGGGATAGTGGGAGGCAATAATCCACAAATTTGTGACACTTAACACTATTGTTTCCTTTTTGTACATTATGGAAATCCCTGGTTTGAGGCTGATCTTAGAAAGTGGTTTCATCAATCATTGTACCTTTCTACTCTCACTCACTGTGAATGGTTAGTTTTTAAACATTTAAAGTTGTCCAGCTGGTTGGAGTTATCATAGAGCATCCTTCTAGCTGGTTACTTCCACACGCCTCAAATGACACAATTACATGCTCAAAAGTCTAAATAGCTACATAAATTGCAACATTTATGTAGCTTAAGGCAGTTTTTATAACACCACAATTTCCACTATGTCACTTCAATGTTGCCACCCGGAAAAATTACTACAATGAGTTGAGACATTACTGTTTTGATCAACAGACAGAGATATGGATCGCATGCTTTGTGGTGCGACTTGGTTATCAAACCAGGAGGCAGGGGGTTGGATGCTTAGTTGTGATAAGCAGTCACTGGAGACCAGTTTTCTTTCTAAAACTGTATTTGTATTGGGAAAAGAGACCAGAAAAAAACATTGTTTAAAAACAAGACCTCATTGGTGTTGCAGACTAAAACCTCATGGATAACTCAGATATGAGATATAATAAAACACTAAAATAATAGTGAGATATAATAGAAGCAGACCGATCTGTTGGAAAGAAGGCAGGACATGTTGAGCCTGCTGTGGATTGTAGCGGCACAGATAGCAGAGGTTTTTTATGGATTCACTATCTGAACGCTGCTGCTCCTGATGCTTCACCTGTACAGTGAGTGGAATTAACTTTCATTTATGTGACTATTTAGCCATACTTGATCTTCTGCTGCCACACACAATAACTATAAAACTGTCACTGCTCTGCTTTGTATAACTTGGCAAATTTACTAAACCTCTGCTTTAACACTCTTCTCCTTTCTCTTGCTCTCTCTTTCTCCCTCTGTATCTCTCTCTCTACTTCTATTTTACTCACAATACATTTAGCCAAATGGAGGGTGGACAAACAAAACAAGGTTGTTAACATGAAGCTGCACTTGAAAGATTGGCTCAAAAGCCACAGAACATTGCTCTCGTTAGTCTTAAATGGTTGATTTTATTTGTAAACCAAATAAGAGCTATTTCAGTTATTTTCCGAAAGTAAAATGCCTTGTGTCCTTTTTCCATCCTGCAACATTAGGAAATACCTTTTATAACAAATACTAAGCAAGATTTCTCTCTGAGACTGACATCAACAGTGAAAAAAACCCTCTTGGTGGATTCTGAGTTTGAAAAGATGTTTTTTTTTATCGTTGTTGTTTGCAGTTGTCATATCTTTTGTTGTCATTTTTCAGTTTTTTTTTTTTTTTGGTTTTGTTTTGTTTTTGTCATCATTGTGTTTTTTTGTGTTTCCCCTTCAGGCTGTTTTGTTTCAGAGCATCCCAATGGAGGTGGTGTCACGCTAACAGACAAGGACACACAAGAGAATAAAAGAAAGAAAGAGTGCTCGTGTGTATCTGCATGCGTGTGCTTGTGCGCGTGTGTGTGCATATTTGTGTACAACATATGCGCGTGAGTGATTTTGAAGTAGCGTTGCAAGGAAAAGAAGGGAGGAATTAAAAAGAGAAAATGTAAGGACAAAGATAAAAGAGAGAGCATCCGCATATCCAAACAGCACAACAAATGAAAACATGCTGTGTGAGAAATGGAGTGGATTCTGGAGGGTGGGGTGGGGGGGTTAAAAGATTGTACAAACAAACAAACACTCAGTTGTCAGGTAGATTGGGTTCATTATCATATCTAAAGGTAGTGGAAGCAGGTAGACCTCAGTGATACTGCACCTTGTTCAGCCAATCACAGAGGGCCTTCAGAGACACATAAAAGCCTCCCGTTAGATGAATTATTCAGATCAGATGGGCAGAGATGACCATTAACCTACATCTTCCTCAAACACGCCTCCATCCTTCTTACACACCCAAGCCTCCCTACTCAGACTGCAGATTTAGACTCTAGATTTAGACTTTAGATTATGTCACTTACCACTCAACCCCATGCTGCCCATGCTGCCCATGCAGCTGGACCGCATATTTCTTCACACACACTCAAGAAGAACCCACAAACACGATTCGTTCTTTGTAATGGAGACTGTGTTCAATTTCCTTGTTTGCCTTATTTAAATTCAGACCTCCCTGCTTCGACCCTCCATGATAAAACCAAACTGTCAGACAATTAGCCGCCGCACTGATGCTCAGACATCCCTCTAAGCTGAGAGAACGTCAGCAAGCAGTAAAAAAAAGGAAAATAAAAAGGTTTGAAGCACATAAGGGAAATTCTCTTTGGAAGTTATTTTATTTTAGCTTTGGCAGCAGCTTCCTGGTTATGTGAACTGCAGAGTTAAGTAATAAGAGTGATCAGAGATATTGGAATAAGTTTGAGGGAAATAACTTTAATTACAGTAATCTTTTTTTGTGTGTGTGTGCAGCAAAGACAGAAAGGAATATTTCATGAGGCGACGTTCAGGAATCTGCAAGTTGTTTGGCGGAGCAAACCAAACACTTGACTGTTTGTACTGTCAGGCTGTCGTGCAACCATCAAATTAGTTTTGCAGGTGTTCGCCACACCTGTCAAAACATCCAGCACATCCACCACCAAGAGCCCGCCGCTCCGTTCAGCAGTTTGTTTGTAGCTCTGTAAATCAGTGGATGATGTTGTGCTTGTGTTTCACAAGATTTAAGTCTTGTTTTGGACAGGAGGTGTACACTATAGGATCCCCAAGATGTTCGCCCATTTATCTGTAGCTAATTAGAGAACCCTGTCAGCACTGAACACAAACACATCCAACATCTTAAGTCTTTACTAAAGGAAACTTGACTCTGAAAGACAGAAGCGGCCATGCACACACACTACACTGTATGATGCCTAAAACACATGTGCACTGTCACACGGTTGAAGTGAAATACAGGAACAATTATATTGTAAAAAGAAAACTGCACAGGCCTCTGCTAAGCAAGAAGAACCTTAAAGTACTTTTTCATTGTGATATTTTCTGCTTTAGAGCTGCAGAACCTTAACAAACACGCTGTGGTAAATGTCCGTTAAACTATGATAATAGATGCAAATGTTATCAAATGCGTACATGAATTAATAATCATGTGCACCTGTCAAGTGAGGCTCCAGCCCTCTGCGACCCTCAGAATAGTAGCTCTAATGGATGGTTGTGAGGAGCAACACTTCCCTGGATACACTCCACCAAATGCGCACACATGAAGTGTGTGGATGGGTCTCACAAACACACAAAAACAGAAGTCAGAGGCGACATAGTCTGAGCTTCAGGTCAGGGCAGGTGTTTTAGGGATATTTGATTATGGGGTTATGGGTTGAAGCAGAAACTTGTGCTGATGTGGAAAAATGATTTCTGAGGTGATTTACCATTTAATAGAGAGCAACCTTGTTTATTAAAAAACCCCAGACGGCTGAACCGGAGGGCAAATTTAATCAGAAACAACAGAAAGGAGGAATAAATGGCTTGGGTTTTAAAATCTAATTATTTTAGAGTGTGCACTTGAGTAACTACTGCAGCCATTATATAAAAATAATGAATACATGGTTGCTCTTATAACAATGTACAAAAATGCACATTTCAAGTTGTGGTCATGGACCATCTTGCAAGTTGTAACTCTACACATCATGTTACATCTCTCATACTTAAGCTTAAGGATACATCACTATGTCTGTGCTTTTTTATAAATTACTTGAGCTGGTGCTAATAGAAATGGTCTTTAAATCAGAAATCATTATAAAGCATATTCCTGAATCTTCCTAAAGCCTTCGCAGTGTGAGACTGATTGAATTAAAAATGAGGATTAGAGAAAAGGTGAAAATTTGATTGAATACTGAAATCACAGATATAGTGATGTGGTATTGTGTGCAGAATTACAGATTAGAATAATGGTTTACTTTCAGTTCATTTAGGGGTTTTTTGTGCACATAAGCAATTCATTCTTGAAAATAAAGCAAACGTTACTCTCCCATAGGGGCTTAGAAAGAGGAAAAACATTAATCAAACTGTCAATGGGCAATTAGCTGTGAGACACAAAACGAAATTAGGAAGAAATCATCAGCTTGGAAACCAAAAGGAATAAGTAAAAGAAAGGTGATTAAATTCATTTGAAAATCTCTGAGGCAATAAATGATGAAAAAATAATTCAAAATAAGGAAAAAAATTCAAAATATGTGTTTATGAGAAAGAAAAATAAGTTAGCTCATTTATCTCCAAAACCGTAGCTTCATCTGCAACATGAATGACATGAATGTTTCTGTAAATGTGAAAAACTTGCAGTCTAATTCAAAGTATGTCAAAAACTTGTATATGTACTAAAATCTGATATCAGGTTGTGTTTTTGCCTGAGACATGTGTTCATATCTGTTTAAATGCAAAAGGAAAAACTGGAATAAGGCACTCCTTTATATGTTCTGGTGCACTTCATGATTTTAGTGAGTTTTGAGGGATTACTTGTTTGTGGGCATTGTTGGAAGTGGTCATGCTCACATGTAAATCTAATTGTCAAATGTGTGAGTGCATTACATTTTCTCATCGAATGTTCTGGTGTGGTGCTTTTGTACATGTCAATAACTAGTTCAAACAAATAGAAATACAGTTTTTATTATTAAAATATTATATTTTATTATTAAAACATGTTCAGCTTGCTATTTACTTACTGCTGTAACAACTGGAATTTCGCCAATGTGGACTAATAAAGGATTATTTATCTATCAATCTTTACTGAATATGTTAGACAACTTAAATTCTGCAGGTTTGTTCTTATTGATGTACCACAATACAACACAGTGCAATCCAAAACTAGTTTTTTTCAGTTACTATTGTGTTTATGCTCATTTTTTCTTCTTTGATTGATTTCCACATTATATTATATATGCAGTATATATATTTTATGCTGACTGTTATTTTTAGCTCATTTCAGATTTTATGTGAGAACTGCTTGAGCTATTTAAATAAAATGTTTAAAAATATAGTAACACCTGGGAAAATTATATGTGATGCAGCTAAAATAACCTTTTAACTTGAAATCAAGCTTACTTTAATTTCTGTCATCATTTCATTTGCCTTTTTTTTCTATTTTATATTCTGTGAAGTGCACATGTTGTTATATAACTGAACGGTTACAAAGAGCCTTTTCTAGCTTCTGGTGTTTGAACAGACTTAATTTCTAATGTGTTTCCAACTAGTGGGAGCAGTAAGAAAAAGGGATTTCACAGTTATGACTTTTTATGCCTTTTTAACCACTTTTTATGCCTTTTTAACCACTTATAAATACGTAAAAACTGTTACATTTTTTCTAAATATATTTTAATAAAAAGGAGACCTAAACGACAAGGAAATGCTAGATGTAGCTGTTCATGTGAAGCTTGTCTGAATAATTCAAGTCTGAAAAAGGGTATAATATTAACTGCTTCATGAGAAGGAGTGAGTTGCTTTTATGAAAATAAACAAAAAAACATTTACCTGTGCGCAAATGTGTCCTTTTTAATCTGAAAATGAAAGTGCTCTCAGGTGAGAATGTGTGTTGGTAAATATTTTGATCTCTTTTAGTCTCTTTTAGTCACCAGTACAAAGACTCATCTGTGACCATTTTGTCTTTGAAATCAACTCCAACCTCGAATCTGAATCCTTTTTTGTGAGTCACATTTCCTTCATATGTCTCTTTTACTTTAACTGTCAACAGCAACAATGCTTTTGGTCATCCCTGCTTTTCTTTTTGCCACTGACTGTAAGGATTTCCTTGGTAGAGTGCGCCCACTATCTAGCATTCATATCATTTAGAGTGCAAACACATTTTTCCTCCTCTCTAAATTTCAGAGGTTTAAAATCTTAAGATGGGTTCGTTTTATTTTGTGTTCAGAGATGTTAAAGGAAGCATTAGAGTCGTTTACTCATCTAAAAGTAGCAATACCAAGAAAACTTTCATCAGAATGTGTTTAAGTGAAGAAATGTGATCACGTTTATTTACAGTAATGAAAAAAGTATGCATTGTTGCACAGTTTGGAGTTAATGGACTGCATTTATTTTTATTTTCAGTAACCTGTAGTTCATAAATTTCCCTGGCTGCATGGTGACAGATTACAAAAGCTCCGGCATTATTCTGCTTAGGATCTTTATTGATTATGTTGACTTTATGGATGATTTTATATACCATTTACATAAGTATTCAGTGTATGGATGTTTGCCTTTTACTGCCACATCATAGCTACTTCTTGTAGACTTATCACAAATAAACCTTGAGTAAACTAATGATGCTTTGATAAAAATGTCTGTAAAAAGAGAGATACTGTCTTTCAAAGACAAATTTACGGTTAACTGTACGGATTAAAAATGGGAAATCTGTGCTTCCACTGTGTTTGCATTCATGGACATTTTTGTTCATCCAAAAGCAGAAGTTTCTGTGCTTTCATAGTAGCCTATATGCTGCTGCATTTACAGAATGACTCCACACCAAACAAAAGAAGGAATAACTTAATTCAATATTTGATTGACTACAACTGGTAAAAGTGACTGAAACAAGTTTATCCGAGATCAGTTGCTGAGTTCTCCTCCAGCATTATTTCTACTGCCGGTGACACAGAAAGATTAGAGCCAGTGATGCTGGTAAGGGGCTATTTCTATTCTCTCCGCTACATACTGTACATGGTGCCAACTTTAACATCCAAACCGAACTGAAAATCCCAGCAACACAGTCTATAATTACTATTTTAATGGCAAAGTTTATCGTGGTTGATAAGTTCCCCTGTGTTTTGTACATAAAATCTGACTTGCATACAAACTAGCAGTCAGTTGTGCAAAGAAATGAAAATATTCAGTCAGTTTCTCATTTCTCTTCACTGAGCTGGAGTGACTGAACATGTTGAAATCAAAGCTTTATTATCTGCTATCTGTCATTATTTCAGCATATTTAGGAACTTAGTCATTCAAACAGTTTGAAACACGATCAATGGCTCAGATGTGCTTCATTTAATTTTACACTTTACTAATTAAACATGCGTTTTCTCTATTCTGTCACATGCTTTGCAGGGATTTCTTGCTTTAATGACATTGCCAAACTTTTTGTCATTCGTATTTCTTTCTGTGCCACGACTCAAATTCCTTCTTCATTTTCTTATATGTGAGCAACGCGGCATGCTTTGAGTTAGAGAAGCTGGTCCTCCAGTGTGTCATCTGAGAAGGTGAATGTGGGTTGAATATTACGAATGGAAAAAATCAGAACATGGGGGCAAGAACCAAGAAAGGCAGAGGAAGAGAGGAAGATGTGGGAAACAGAGAAGAGGAGCGCGAAAGCAAGCAAGGTGGCAGACACATGATACACAACGTGAGAGAGACAGGAAATGTCTATTTTTACTGGTGGTTGGAAAAGAAAGAAGCGGAATGTGATAGGCCTCTGCATTAGGCAAGAGGATGAAGAGGAGGAGGAGGAAGGGGAGGAGGATTTAGGCTTGCTCAGACTCATTCATATGGACGTTTACCTAACTGAATTTTGCATTAAATTGTACCCGGCAACTGCATTCATCTCACTGTTTCACCTTTTGTTTTCTTTTCTTTTAACCCATCAGTTCTTTGGAGTGAATTGGTTCCCCTTATAACACTGACGTTTATTATATACATTGCCATTTGGAGTTTTTCCACAATTTCTTTTCTCATTTACACCCATTTGAAAGTCAATTCAGTGATTTATTTGAGGCTTTTCTCTCAACACATTCTCCTACACTTACTAAACTCAATCAGTTGTCCGGCTGTTCTGTAAATCTGCTCAATAAAGTACTGAAACAACCATTTTCCATAAGGATTCAGACATTTGCCTGAAGCCTTCTGGAGTACTTTTCTACAAATTCACCTTTCCTTCAGAGGTTTTCCTCTCTGGAAGTCTCTCTGCCAGAAGCTCGTCCAGTTTGGGATTGATGCTGGTCCACAGCGTTTTCCCCACAGATGCTCTGCTGGGTTCATGTACAGATTCTGGCTGGATCACTACAAGATTTTTTCCACATGAGTGTTTTTTTCCTTCTGGGAGACGTTATGTGAAGATGTAACATTTTGCCGTAGCCTAACATCCTGACAGCAGCGGAAAATTTTTTTCAATCCTGATTGACATTTTTCTGAATCCCCTCTTCCCTCCATGCTGTGATTCCATCTCCCAGTTCCTCTTGTTAAAAAGCGTCCTGTTGGCATCATCTCCTGTCATCATTTTTGACATGAGGTGCTGTTTGTTTTCTTAAATAACAATGGGAATTATGATCACACAGTTGTTCCATATGGGGTTACACCAAGGGTCGTCATTCATTTATGAAAATTAAGAGGTAATGAAGTGGCAGCTTTTCTTCAGTCACTTCCACTGAAGCATGACCAAATTAATTCATGGCTCTTCCTGGTTGAACAACAAAATCCACTGGAACATGAATGCTCTCACATACTTAAAAAACAATCCCTTCCGTTAGTCCTTAAAGCTTCATTATATAAATCACATTTTGGTTTCTTAACAAATGCCATAGTTTGACTTATTTAATCAACTTTAATCAATGATATTATCATTATTATTTATATCACATCACTGAAAAAAGTTTTGGATTAATTCATTTAAAAAAATTAGACTTTGACATCTTAATGATTATCCAGATTTTTTA
The DNA here is from genome assembly GCA_036024015.1 of Craterocephalus amniculus. Lineage (NCBI taxonomy): Eukaryota > Metazoa > Chordata > Actinopteri > Atheriniformes > Atherinidae > Craterocephalus > Craterocephalus amniculus. The sequence continues at coordinate 4,666 of JAVQJG010137346.1, read as the reverse complement.
GTTTCCAGGTAACTGTAAAAATAAGATGGGATGGATGTTCTTGGATAGATTAAACATGTTTGTGGAAAGCACACACACTCACCCACCCGATTTTAGTATGGATCCTCCACAGGACTATACTACTGCATAACACCTTCTTCAGCTGACCTCTACCTTACCTTAAACCAGTGGGAATTGAAACCTTTCCATAAATAGAGAAATCTTTGAGTAAAACAGCCATGTGGAAATACAACCTCGTCGCTCACGGACAAATAACTGAAAAAATTCCATTTTTATGCTTAAAACCAACCACTCTGCAGCAAATCAACATCTCCGCTTTCCTCATGCATCAAACTTCCTCCCCTCTCTCCTCTGTCAGCCTCTTTCCACTGAATCCCTCCATTCTTCTTCCTACTCGATCAATAGATTACTTCCTGTGTTCAGCAGGGTGACAGCGTCTTTTAGAGACGGTTGGGTTCATATTACTAGTCATGTGTGAGTGTGTGTTGGTGTGTTTGCAGGGATTATGAAGGGCTTTAGGGGGTCACAGTGGCCTTTTGGGTCAACAAAGTCGACAGGCCTGTCTTTGCCCCAAAGCCTGACTGACGGCTCCGCAGACTGCTGCCTGCTTCGATAAAACAACTATCAGAGACAAACAGAGCGCTGGCATGACTTTTAAACTTAAAAAGAGTTATTTTGATCAAAAAGAAAATGATCATGTTGCAGCCATGCATTTATGTCTCTGAGATTATTGCAAAAATCGAGCTGCCAAGATATGATGTCAAATGTAAGAGACACGATGTAGGGAGCGAATGCACCAAATAGCGTCAAATTCAAGTACCAAACAAAGGTGAAGCAGATATCTGCAGATAGATAGGTCACCTCTTGAGCCCCATATTTCAGCAGTCTTGTGCTGCCGACTGTCACCAGTAATGTCAAATCATGCAATCCACTATTATCTGCTAACAACTGTCTCTCTGAGCAAATGGCAGCCAATTGTTCTAACAGACTGACTGACAAGCCGTGATGTCCTTAAATCTTATAATAGCCTCCCTACCTCTTTTGCCCTGGGCAACATGCGGCCGTAAATGGCCTCATGTGCAGTCTGAGGTGTACTTTGAAGAGCTGAAGAAAGATCAATACAGTCACTCACCGTCATCGTTTTATCTCAACTTCAGCGTGATCTCTTGCCATAAACCTGCTCCATTCATTTCGCAAACCCGGGGGCTTCCTCAGCAGGGCCGTGTCACGCCAATGACGTGAGGAGCTAAGAATGGACGTATTTGTAATTGTGTAACATGTCCAACTCACAGTCGCGGGTGTGTGGCAGCTCCTGCTGCCCTGTCATCACCGTTCCCGAGGCTGCAATAACTCAGTTTCTTCAGAATGCTTCAGGGCTGCTTTTTGGCTGAATAGTTAATCTAATTTCCAGCGCCCTTTCCCGCATGCTTCACTATGCTGCCTGCAAGGATGGAAAACTGAGCAACGGCTACATTTCTCCCCCATAACTTAGAAAACGAATGCAACAAGATGTGAATCCATTCATTTCACTGCCAGCTTTTTACACAATACGTTTTTACTGTAGCTTTCACTTTTTTGCCCACTGTCTTGACAAGGACAAGTACTTTATGATGACAGGCCACATCTGCTCTGTTTCAACAAGCATTTGATTTCAAGCAATCACCAAAAACCTGTCATGAAGCAGGCTGTCTGGGCTACAAGTTTTTAATTAAACAGTGTCATGGGTCTGCTTTGTTTGGACGCCAGCATGGCCTGTTTTGTCTCAACAGAAACAGCCATTTAAGCAGCGTTTGTGGAAATGCACAAATCTGATCAAAAATAACATGAACAAACTTGTATGTGCAGCTTATTCACGTACAAAAGAATTTTTACAGAGTACTAATTTTAACGTTAAATCTTCCCGTGCTAAAACTTTACTCTCCCCAAAACAACATTTTCAGTTTTTTTAAACTATTATTACTTTTACAAAGTAAGTGACCTCTAGAATTCTGAAGAATTGGCACATGTTCAGAATTCTGAATTCAAGAACAAGGAAAGCTTTTTCTAAACCTCATAAAATCAAGGTGAAAGAAAAAAAAATTAAGAATCTGGTTTTCTTTTCGCTTTTAAAAAGACCATTTTTGAGCAATACCCACTTCTAATGTAAAAATGTGACTTGATTGAGAACCAATCTTCAGATTTTATAATTTCCTATGACTAAAAAAGCTAAACAGCTTAGGAAATACTGTGAACTAACCATAAAAAATACCCCATTTATTACAAACAGCAGAGACAGAGTGATGCTAAGAACTCCCACATGAGCAATATGGTTTTAAACACATTCAACATGATCAATATTTTCTGTATATCAATCTAATCACAACAAAATATTCCAACAATTATGTTGTGTGTTAAATGTCAATGCCGTTACCTGGTATAAGTTTAATTAAAGGAGTTAAGATCGCCCAGAGCCCAGACTGAAATCAAAGGGGATTCTCAAGCATTTCTAACATCTCAAACAAGCTCAATGGAAGCGTCTTGTTTTTGACTACCGTAATCTTTTGCTCCTAAAAGATTTTAAAGTTGTCAAATGAAGCAGTAAATCAAGTTGTAGCTCATAAATGTTGTTTCAGGAACCTTTTTGTGGGTCATTTCTGGCTGTTCAAATGGACGGCAGTCTCTCACACTTCCCTTTGAATCATTTCACACAACAAAGCTTCTACTGTAGCTGTTATTACTTAATAAATGATAGTCTGAGACGATGGCATACAGTCTCTGGCAGCTCGCATGCCCATCTCCATGCCACCCACCTCTCCGTCATGACCTGTGTTTGGAAAGCCAGACATCGTAATTTATTGACAGTTGTGAGGAGCATCACTCTACACCAGTTTAAACACCAGTTTCATGTCTATTAACGCTGTCGGGTCTTGACCTGACCCCACTTATACCTTCACCTTTGCTGTCCATCTCTCTATGCCGCCCTCTGCCTCTTTGCTCCGTATCTTTCCATCCCCCTTTTATGCAGTCGCTCCCTGCGGAGGCACTGCCACCTCTCCCTGATCCACGCACAAACGCATGCAGGCTCCTGTCGGCTCTCAGCTTAACGGTATTTATAACGATCTGACCCTGGGACCTCTCTGCGTTAATGATCTGAAGCCCCTCCCAACACAACCACGCACACACACAGACACACACACATGCTGCCAGACAATATCTCACACTCTTGTGTGTTGTTAGACTCTTTATGTTGAAATAAGATTGGTCGGATTAGAAATGTAATCAGTTTTAAACTTACAGCTTCATTTGCTGGATTCTTCATTGCTGAAGTGAGAGAAAATCTGAAACCATCGATCAGCTCATCGTTAAGGATTGTGACAAAAGGCTCTGTCTGTATTTTACAATCCTCGTTGAATTTTCTGGGAACATACCCAGTAGTATTATTTGGTTTCATAGGAGAAAAAAAACTGAAACATTTGGAAATCAAACATTGTGCCTTACTAATGAACCCTTGGAGTCTGAAAGGAGCCAACAACAAAAGATATCCGTGCTGTGACCGTGACTATTTCAGTGAAGGCTTATTGCTTTTTTAACTCGTTAAAAGCTACTCCAAACCTATTGTATGTTTCAAAGGAGAGCTGCGCTCCATGTTTATTTGACCCAATAATGCATAAAAAATTCTGAGTGACAAAACAACATGGGGGTGGAGGGCTTCGGGGGTCCTGGCAAGAAGACGTATTTCTCCATTCTTTGAATTGGAAAAAAAATCCAATTTGTTGTATGACAAAGGATGTTTTCTTACCTTCATTTTTTTTCTGAATCACATACAGTATGTCAGAAAGTTGTAATGCAGCGTTTGACCCTGAGCTGTTAACCTTAATAATACTCTAAATTCAGCCAATGGATGTACGGTTTTCACTTTTTAGTCCACTCCCATCCCACTTCAGGGTCCATTAACACTCATTTTGATAGAAATCTTGTTCTGGACACAGAGAGATGCTGCCAGATATCACAGCCAGCAAAAACACATTTGCAGCACAATTTTCCACACACAGAAAAACAAAATATAGTTGTCCTTTTCTCATACTTTTTCTCTCTCATGGCCTTTTCTCTCATAAATTGTTTCACCAGCGCAGAGACTGAGGAAACAAAGTTGTCAACAGTTATTATAATTCACCACAAAAGATGGAAAACATCTTCTGGCTTTCCAGCTAATTTCAGCTCAATTATTTGGGGATGGTCTCTTATCTCTAGAAAACTGCTGCTTTGCATTAATGTGTGTGTTTTTATGTATAAGAACAATCTTCTCTGCTCTATATAATGAAACCCATGCTGCTGGTGTCTGGTATTATTTTTCTTCAGCTAACAACAGGCTGAAGAGCTGTTGAAAGACTGGACAGTGGCCTCTAATTATGCTCCCTTAGAGCATATGGAAACACGTCTTACTTCTCACAACACTAACAGAGAGTAAATGCACGAATAAGATGACCTCACATAGCTTGAAGCATGACATAAACAATCACTCTCCAGCTTTTATGGCTATATTTCAGAAAAAATATTACAAAGGATAACTTCCAAACCTCTTCATACCTGAGTGATTGCACAGATCATTTACGCACATTACTGCTTGTTATTAGTCAAGTTTCTTATACAGCACATTTGCTGCACATTTGCTGCACAAGACAATTCA
>JAVQJG010137337.1:0-33876 GCA_036024015.1 Craterocephalus amniculus | reverse complement strand
TGTCTGTGTGTGTATGTGTGTGGTATGATGACACTCACATGCATCTCTGGGGCACATCGTCCCAGCAGGTCAATCAGGGCAGAATAGAAGGTCATGATGGCATTTCCCATGTGGATAGTATCATCCTCCTCTTCCTCCATCATGTCACTGCTACACACACACACACACACACACACACACACACACACACACACACATAAATACATACCGGTTAACTAAACACTTTCAACCTTCTGACCAACATGAGGCCGTAAACTAAAGGTTTCCCTCACTGATGAACTGATCCACAGTACATGCGGTGGCCACATCACAGTGTCTGATCATCATCTTTGTTCTAAAAGAAATCGCTCATGTGATCAGCAAAGCTAAAGAAGCCACATGTTTCTGTCAGGAACGGGAAAGATACGAGATGTGTGAAGGTCAGGCGCTGCCTTACAGTGTTTTGCTGCTCTCAGATGTGGGAGATGGACCATCTCTGGAAGGATTCTGAGATATCTTAATGGCTTCCTGCATCGCAGCAAGCAAGCCATCACCACCTTCACCTCGAAGGGCGGGGCCAAAGCATTCAGGCCGGCGGATGAGAAGTCTCACCACAACATTAGCGTTCTCCTCCACGCTTTCACCTGGACAAACAGGGATATGGTCTTAGAGAGGGAGACGGGACAAACTGAGGTTTTAGATTGCTAAACTAAAACCGTTTGAAGTTTTCACCATTGCAGAAGACGGCGAAACGCAGGAAGTCCAGGTAGCGCTCCCCCTCCACCGGGTTCCAGCCAATGTCAGGGTATCCTTTATGCACCAGCATCACACAGCTCTGCAGCCCACAGCCGGCCAGGTACTGAACCACCTGCACAGGGATGGGTGGATGGGTAGACAAATAATCTATTATTAATTATTGTTAATATTATTGGGTTGGCTGTAGCTCAGGAGGAAGAGTAGCTGTTTTACAGCTAGAAAGTCTGTAGTTGATTCACCCCTTCCCATGACTCTACGTCAAAGTGTCCTTGGGCAAGACACTCAACCCCATCTCCCCATCCCTACCGATGTGTCTGTCAGGTGTATGGATGTGTACAGAAGCACCAGTTTGTTCCAGTGTAAATGTTGCATGAATGTGTGTGAACGAGTGAATGTGAAATATAGTGTCAAAGCTCTTTGGTGGTCATGAGAACAAAACTGACCTCCTAGAACTCCGTACGTAGACCAGAACCACCTTCCTAAACCCCATCCATGACCCAGGACCTACCTCCTAGACCCCATATGTGGATCAGTGTGGTCCTTACAAGTGTTCTTTTTTTTTTTTTAGAAGTTCTGACGAAGGCTAAAGGTGGTAAAATATTATAAAGCAGGTATTGAAGTCCCCAATGTATCCACTTAGTGATCTGGTTTAAAAAGTGTGTGTTTTCAGGGTAAAACTCCAGTTTCATGTGAATAAAATGTCCAGATCACTGAAATAAATTGGACAGGGTAAACTTTAACTCATCTCTGTGTGGACATGATCTTCATTGTCAATCACATTGGCTCTACATGTTCAAAGCTTTGGGGGGCAACTGTGCTTTTAATGGGATAATAGGTTGGTAACCCATGTTTTATAACACCCTCTTGTCTAACATGTAGCTTCAATTAGACAGAATCATGTTGTGTATTTGAGCGGTTGTAAAACATGTCCTAGAGAATATGCTACATTGATGGAAATCATTTCCATCCAAGTCAGAAGCTTTCATTTAGTGAATCTACTAAATGTAAATACTCTGGATCAGCTCAAAGTATCTGGGTTACTGTTAGTTAATTATCATGGTTCAGTCATATTTAATGTGTGTGACAGGAGGATGAGCTACTATGAGATACTTACAGCTATCTTTTTAATCAACTGTGTTGCTCCCACAAAACAAAGTTAAGTGTGTTTATCCAGCAAGGCATTTTATCCATGTTTACCTCCAGCTGCTGCCAAGTTTGGAAAATACAAGCAGCTAGATAAAAACCTGCAACATTACAGCAGCTGGGGTTCCAGAAAACACTGTAAAATAGACTAACTGGAAAATTACAATAAATTTTCATCATAAAATCATAGTTTATTCTTTTACATGTGAGGTTTGCATTTGTATTACACGCTGCTAAAGGACATAGCTCATCCTCCAATCATGCAAGCCTTAATAAGAAGATCAGGTCAGATCCTGGTTAATATGTGATATAAAAGATCTTTTAATAACATTCACCCTACAAGTTATTTTAAGGTGCATGTTGGGAAGCACTGAGGTACAGAAACACATCATCTGCAGGTCCACATGATGAGGAAGGGCATGTGAATGTTTGTTAGGCTCACCTTCTCCAGGTCTGGCTCTCTTAAAGCAAGAGCCAGCTCATTATTATCCATGACTGATGCTGCAGCCACATCCAGAGGAGTGGATCCTCGCATTGATGGAGATGCTGAGCAGAGAGGAGGAAAAACAATAGAAAATCTGTTGGTAATAACCTGTTTTCAGTTATAAAGTAAAAAAATCATTCTGATGAAGGAACTGGAAATCTTTTCCTGGTTCTTTGAGGATGTGTCACCTCCCTGACAAACACTTCCAAGTCTATCTGAGGGAGGTCCTGGCCTCATCACCCCCATGTTGGGACCAATGTGTGATGTAGGACGTAACGGTGGTCCAGACATCACAGAAACGCTATTGAGCTGGTAAATTAGACTTCTGACTGCTAATGACCCTATAATTCCTGTGGATTTATTTTTCAAGAATATTTTTAGGTTGAATGAAGTTTTTCAAACTGATTCTGTATTTTGGCTTAATTTAAGAAATATTGGTGCAGTATTACTCTTATAAGGTGTTTGAGCATATTGTTTGTGGATTTTCCTGAAGCAGGTCTTAGTTTGACCAGCATGGACACTTTTAGAGATCCTGTGTCTGACTAAGTAAACATGGAGCCAGCAGATTCAGAGTAATGCTGAGACACTCACCAAGGCCGACGCTGCTATTCTCCAGCAGATAGCTCAGATGGTCAAACATGGCCTTCTGGTTCTGCCGGCTGATCCGACAGAAGTAGCACAGGAATCGACAACAGTTGGCCACCATTTTAGGAAAAGTGATCTCCTGCAACACAACATGAAAATGTCCATCAAATAAGCACCTGAATTTTTTTCCCATTTATCTATTCTCAGCTATTTTCCTACGGTCCCTTAAGGCCATAGCGACAACCACAGACAGATTTCATGCTCATACCACCAGTCTATACCTTGGAATCTCCTCCACTGAGAACATTGACCATGACCTCCATGACAGTCTCATGCATCCCTAAAGCTCTCATCAGGTTGGGATGTTGGTAGAAGACCTTGTTGTTCATGATGTCCCTGCAAAGGAAGGAGAGAGAGATAAAAGACAAGTGGAATGAAGCTGAATCCATTAATGGAGAACTTTCAGGGGAATACCTGGTCTTATTAGGAGAGACAGCATTCATCCTACTTTGGATGAAGAGCTCCCATATATAGCAAAATTAACCAATCTATTAGTAATCTAAACCAATGACAATACAGGGGTGAGACCCAGAGGTGGAGCTGTAGTCTTACAAACTTCTCTGCAGTCTCCCATTCTCCCAAAAACCATAGTGACTGTAACCTATCAGATCAAAGTCAATATTTTGTGCAGTCTGTCGGTTTCCTTAGCAAGGCTATTTGTTATTAGTTGGCTTGTATGACTAGCCTGGTTCAACCCACTAAATTTCGCAAGCTCCATATGGTCAAGAGGCCTATTCAACCAATTTCCAAAATCCCAAAAAAGTGGGAGCCAATCAATTTTGAACTTGGCCAAAGAGGTATGCTCAATGTAGTGACGTGACAGGCAGCAACACTGTCAAAATTGCTAACATGGAACAGCGGCGAGCGTTTGACACAGCAGTAGATTCTGTGTTCAGCACATTAAACGGAACGTTCTCTGTGAAATGTGAGCACTGAGTAGTCCTGGAGACATTTATCTGAAGCTCCTGGCCAGACCAATGCTCGAATTGAGTTAGCGTTAGCCAAGCTATTGTATGACTACTGATAGGCTCAAAGTGATTGTCTGTGAAGCCCTGCCTTGTATGCAGCACAGCTACTACAGAAGGTGGTAATTGTGGCAGTATTCCTCTGAAAACTGCTGCCCTGCATTTCGAGCATGTCACTGTTTAGCTAGCAAGATTTTCTAATGAGTAAACTTGTAAACACAGTTATGCTAAATATTAGCACAACAGTGACTCACACAGAGCTGCTTTTATAAAGATTTTGTCAGTACTAGTGGCCAGTTTGAGCTAGACAGGACAGAGATGAGGAGAGATGTGGAGTAGCTAACATGTGGCAAAGGGCTCCAGATCTGGACTTGAACCTGGGTCACCTCGGATGGGCCTCTGTACATTATGACCTAACACCACCCCTCACATCCAGCTGCTTCTTCTCTTACTAACCCAAAACAGTTGTCACACAAGATTGTGGAACTTACTATATCCTTGTGTGGTGGTGTTAGGCAGGAAAAGTCATTATGATTCCATTTCTGTGGTATTGGATGGTGTTTAGATAGAATTACTGGAGTTGGGACAATACTAGCAACGGAAATTCTCATAAATCTCATCAATCCTGCCCAAAGTAATTTCATTATCAGTGTATGAGATTATTTCTGATGCTAATAACGATGTTGACCCAGCTCTAGCCAGAGACAACAGGTTCCAGCATGGGCAACGTTCCTGTGGTCTGACCAGTGAAGTCAGCAAAGAGTGAAATGAGAATCTCCCTAACTGAAAAGATGGACAGAAGAGTGTGCTCTCACCCCAGGCCTCTGATCATCAGTTTCTCCTCTTCTCTTCCCATACGGACGCTCAGCAGAGACCTGATCTGACCCAGAGCAGCCAGCAGGGTGATGGTGTCCTCGATGGATACGGAGTTGATAGTGTATGTCTTAGGAAGAGCCTGCACCTGAACACAGATAATCGTCCATTTCCTGTCATACCTTTTTGGCGCCAGTCCATGTGTTATAACATTAGGAGAGCTTTCCTATGAGGATCCATCCAGAATTCTGATGGTTCATTTGTGACCTAATCCTGTCAGATCATTGTCAAGTGACCGCTACACAGGACCATTATCTGAGAAAGATGTGAATCCCAGTTGTGTTCATATTTTCACAGCTGGATCATTTGTTCACATGGTAGAATAATGATACAGGAATTCTTCAGTCATATAGGTAGTTAAACTAAGGTTGTTCACCAACAAATATCTTCATTCCAGTGAGCAGACACGTGAACATACCTGTCCTCCGATGCCGTCATACTGACGATGCAGCAGGACAAACATGGCTCTGACCAGCTCTGGATCCTCAATAACCGACTCCTGAGCCCAGCGGACCATCGTGTCTGAAATGAGCTGCTGTAACGTACCTACAAAGCAGAAGAAGACATCAGAGATCCAGGAGGTTCATGACAGATCGTGTTTCTTTATCTCTAGAGTGATTATTGAGCAATTGGAGTAACCCACAGCAGTAACCGAAACTACTTTACTCATTCCTAGGATTACTCATTCCTAGGATTATTTTACTAATTTCTACATTCCTTTTTAAATTTTCCTCCTTTCTACATTCCTCTTTGAATTACAACAGGTTATTGTTATACAAAACAATAACCCAAACAGCTCCTGTCTGCCTAATTCAAAGCTGCACTCCCTATCCACAGCTACACTCTGCCTATGAAAGACGCCTGGCGCTCCTATCACAACGTGCAACAAAATCAGTAGCTAAACTCTTTTCCTCTGTTGTTTTCCGGTGGTGGAACGATCTACAGTACCAAACTCCGATCCAGGGCCCTGTCCTACTTTTAAGAGCAAGCTTAAGACTCTGCTGTTCAAGGAGCATTTACACACTTTGTTTATATGTTATGTCATACCGGACAAGCTGCTACACTTACATTTATACACTCAATTCACAACAAGATCTTAATAACTGGTAATTTTCTGAGAGTTTTTAAACCTTTTATGTAGTATGGATTTTAAATAACATGTCACACAGCAAACTCATAACAGAGGACGCAGCTTGGACCTGCTCATTACCTGTGGCCCTTTCCACTGATGTGTCCACTGTTGTGGACCTGGCTGTGTCTGACCACTATTGTGTGTTTTTTAACATCACCAGTTTTATCCTATGGGAGGCCTCAGTGAGAACTGTGTGGAATCAATATATTACTCCTGAGGTGGCTGCAAATTGTATTAACATTTTACATCATACTGCTGCTCAGTTTTTACCTACATCTTGTTATTTTATTGTAGATAATTTTAATTGCAAACTTAAATCTGCCATTGATGTTGCTGCTCCACCTAAAACAAATTCTGTAAACGTTAAAACTAAATCACCATGGAGAAATAAGAGAAACAATGCAGTAAAACATGCAAGAACCCTCCATTTTCCAAACTTTATTACACAAAACAAAAATAATCACAGAATCCTTATTAGAATAATAGATCTTTTTATTAACACAGATTTTAATAGGTCTTTCATGCCATTGCATGTGAGGGCTTTGCAGACAACTTTAGAAGTAAAATCAGTTTTAAGCCTGAGGTTTTGAACATAATAAATCACTCTCTTCAGACGGGTGTTTTCCCATCTGCCTTTAAGACGGTAATAGTGAGTCCCCTTCTGCAGAAGAGTAATTTAGACCATAACAATCTTAATACCTACAGACCTGTATCCAACTTACCGTTTTTAAGTCAAACAATAGAAAAAGTGGTGTTTGGCCAATTAAATGAGCTTTTAAATGAACACAGTATTTCAGAAAGATATCAGTCTGGTTTTAGGATGAACCACAGTACTAGGACAGCCCTTTTAAAGATTGTTAATGATCTTAGATCTAATTTAGATTCACAGAAACTTTTCTTCTCATCTTCTCATCAGTGGAAAGATTCCATTTTCTTAGCACTTTAGGTGAGCCTCCAGCTAATCTCTCTAGCAGAAATAATGGAAAGCCTCCTCGTTAAAGCACGCATCGCAGCATCACTGAAACCTAACTGGACAAAGTTGCTTTCAGTTTTCCAGCTCCTCCTTTATTCAGTAGAGACAATCATTCCCAAAGGACCGTGTTAACAAAGACATTCTGGGCTTTATACTTCATTATCATTAGCTTAATTACAACTTAGCTAAGCATGATCAACTACGTTTATTTATAGTTTCATTAATTTTTCCTTTAAATTTGTGTTGTTGAATTAATGAGGTTATTTTAGACTAGTTATGTTACATTTAAGAATTGCTCTCACATGCTAAACTAACATCTTTATCTAACAGGGCACCTGTATGGCTAGTTTATACATAGTGTGATAGTATTTGGCAGTAATATTTATTGATTAAAGTAACAGATTAACAATCATACTTTAATGAGTATGTTGTTATAACTTTAAAGGAGAGTTGTTTGATCATTGCTTGTTGCAAGGGTCAGTGCTTGAATTCATCACCACAGATATCCTCTGGCAGTTAATGTTTTACAGTAATGACATTATCTATTATTAATTCTTATCATAGATAATTATCAATAATTAATTATTATCATAGATAAATATCAATAATCACTAATAATTATCAATTGTTGGAAAGTAGGCACCCATCCCCTATGAGACTACCATATTTGATTACGAATTCAGAAGTCTGGTGGGCCTCTCAGTACTGTTTTTAAATGGTTTTACTTCTATCTCACAGATCAACTATTTTTCATAAGCCTGGATACATGCTCCTCAGGAATCCATTAAATAAAATGTGGAGTTCCCCAGGGATCCGTTTTAGGCCCACTACTTTTTAACATGTACATGTAGCCACTTGGGTATGTCATCAGGAGACATGGCATTACTTTTCACAGCTACGCTGATGATACGCAGCTTTTTATTGCCGTGTCTCCTGATGACCCAGAGCCAGTTAACACCCTTTTAAACTGTATTTTACATACATAGTCATGGATAGCAGAGAATTTCTTCCAGTTCAACTAAAATGGACAGAGGTTTTAATAATCAGTCCTGAAGACAAGAGAGAGATAATTTTATGAAAACTGCAGGACTTTTAAACCCTCACAGTTTGTGAGAAAAACTAGGTGTTGTTTTAGACTCTGAGCTGAATTTTATTCCAGACAGTAACAAAGACAGGATTTTATCATCTTAAATATATGGTCCACCCATTTCTCTCTCTTGACAGCATAGAGGTGCTGATGCATGCTTTTATCTTTTATGTTTGATTTTATTGTTCTTCTTATTACTTTTCGGTTTATTTATACTCATTTACTGTATCTATTTTAACCTGTGTTTAATTTTTATTTTTTAAACTTTCTAACTCGTGTGTTTTCCTCATGGGGATCTTCCCCATCACGAGCTATGTCTGTTCAAGCTGCAGGGTCGTCATTGCAACCGGTAGTTGGTGGAATTCTGCACTACAGTCATATATCGTTGGTGGAGGTCCTGGCCTGTCCTGATCTGGGCGGTTCCTGTGGCAATGCCCTCTGTGGTCACTGGTAAGAGGCGGTCTTACCAGTGACCTTGCACAAGGCTCTGCATCACTACGTCAAGTCTGGCGCACATGTAAAATTCATTTGTACCTGAGGGAAGATTAGAAATACGAGAAAATTGGTGAATGCAGCATTTTCTCCTAAATCGCTCGTACGAGCCATTTAAGAATGATTCTGCTCGGACGAGTGCTTCTTGCATGAGGTCCAATGACCCACAAACTCAGTACTCTCAGACTAAGCTCCACCTTCTGCAACTGGGTCCTGGACTGATGGACAGGTCACACACCGTAAAGATCCACAACATCTCCTCTCCCATCCCCTTCTGCAGCAGCTCCCCCCAGGGCTGCGTGCTGATGCCTCTCCTGTTCACACAACATTGCCAGCACAACATCCAGGCTGCTTGATCGTGAAGTGCGTGGATGATACAGCTGTAGTGGGATGCATCGTCAACAATGTTGAGTCCGACTACAGGCAGGAGTTGGAACACTGGTTGGGGTGGTGTAGAGACAACAACCTATGCATCAATGTGAAAAAGACCAAGGAGATGATCGTGGACTTCAGAGGGGGGAGAAATCTCCCTGGGTGTCCATCTAACGGACGACCTCGCCTGGAGCAACAACACTTCCTGCTTCATCAGGAAGGCATCAGTTCTTCCTCAGGAGGTTGAGGCATGCTGGACTGTCGAGCTCACTCCTCACATGTTTTTACAGATGTGTGGTTGAGAGCATCATGAATCACTGTGTGGCACGGAAGCTGCTCTGCAGCAAAGAAAGGTCTCTGCAGCTGGTGGTGAAAGCTGCACAGTAGACTGTAGGACACAGGTTGTCCACAACCTCAGACATCTACACCTCCAGATGCAGGAAAAGGGCCCCACACACAAACTGTTTGCCCGTCTCCCACCGGGCAGGAGGCTCTGGAGCATAAAGAGAAGGACCACCACACTGAGGAGGCTGGTAGACTGTTGACCTCTGTAGGATCTCTCTAGCCCCTGCTGCTATCCTATATTTTACATACAAGCCTTGTATTGATGAAGATACTTTGTTTAGTTTGGGAATGCCATTTCAAAGAGGAGACAGATAAAAAGGCCTCATCACAAAAAGGTTAACTTCCTACATTCTGTTGGAAATATTTCGCTTCCAGTCAAAAGTAGAAAAAAAAAACAAACAACTTACTGGGTTTTCTGTTCTTTGTCTCCTTTGGCAGGTTGCCCATCTTTTTCTTCAGATAAGACACTTTCTCCACCAGAGACATGAGTCGCCCTCTGATGGTGAAGTCACTGTCTCCATCTATGCCTCTTTCCTCATCCAACTCTAAAGACAGGAAGGACAAATTAGAGGAAGCTCCATGAACAACTTACTTGATCTATTTTTTATTTTCCTTGTTGATCTGATTTAGTTTAGCAGTCAAACGCACCGCAGTGTCTCATCAGATCTTCATGAAAGTCAAGCAGCTGGTCCCGGATATAGTCTGGACAGGGACAGTCCTGTTTCTCATCCTTAAAGTTCAGCAGCATGTTGATCTGTGAAAAACACAAACAGATGAGATACAGATATTCATCTCAACTGCTCATCCAGATCACATATTGCAGCAACACTTTCATTTTTTTCTGAAGTTGAACGGAAAGAAACATTTAGATAAAACTAGAAAACACCCAGTCTACAGATGTGAACTCCACATCTTTCACTGTTACTTTCTTTATCCGTTTGTCCATCCGTCCATCCATTCATCAATCCATCAATCCATCCATCCATCACCCATCCATCCACCCAACCAACAGGAAGGAGACCCAGACCTCTTTCTACCCAACAACCCTCTCCATTCCTAAACCACAGCGTCAACTATGAATGGTTAATATGTTTATCTGCTCGCCATTTGCCGTTTGTGTCCATCTCCTGATGTTTTATCAATCTACAAACCTGTCTGCCATGACAGATGTAGTAAGCTTTAATGTACTACAGACCACCTAATTGTTTTTGCATGTTGGGCAGCAGAGCTATAAATAACGCTGATACAGACTACAGCTGTTATAAGTGATATCTACTCTACTCTCTTTGTGCTGTCGGCCTCCTTATGGAGTAAAATTGTAATAATATTTTAATTTGTTATAACTTCTTAATGTTTTATGTGTAGGCCTATCTATGTTATGGCTGCCACAGCAGCCTGAGTGGTAATGAGCTATTGAGGGTGGAAAAAAATGACATCTTAAAACACCTTCCCGCGCCTATGCTCCCACTTCCCCTGGATCTGTGAGCCCTTCACCTGATCTCTCAGGCTGAATGTAACCCTCTTCTGATGGAAGAACATATCAGCTGACTGTGTCCCTGATCAATTTTTTTCTGTCACTACCCAAAACAAGGGACCATAGCTGTGAACCATCCCACTGCACGCTGAAAATCTTGATCTGATAGAACACAAAATAACTTTTTGTGTTTCCAATTTGGCTCAGAATTGGACTCTGGGTTGAGAACTAAGACATATTTCTTTCCTTGGACATACAGAGACCAAAAGGGTCTGGAACAGTAACTCCTGCACTCCAAACTCTTGCCGTGGCCACTGCAGGATCTTCTGAGGGACATGGTTGTACGCCTTCTTCACATCCATGAAATTCATCCAGACTGGACGGTGAAACTCCCATGATCCTTCAGAAATGTGAAGGTAAAGATTCTGTCCAGTGTTCCGGGACCAGGCCAAAACCCACAATGCTCTTCCTGAACCAGAGAGAGCTTCCTCACCAACACCCTGGACACTCTCCGGCCACAGCTCCAGGTTTGAAAATATTTTTCAGATTTTCTTCAAGCATAAAACTGGACCCAGTTTAAGATTACAAAGATGGAAAACCCTTTAATAATGTCACACAAATTGACCAGTACTCCCCATGAAGTCTGTCTGAAACCGGCTGTTTCCTGTTTCTGGTGCTACTGACTTGACAACTGATTTCTCTGTCTCGTCCAGTCAGAGTGGTGTGGTGTTTAATTACCTTACAGAAAGAACTGGACTGAAACCTGACCTGTCCAACCCAGAACCCAATCAGAAAAATCTACCAGAATATCTTCTTGTTTGACTTTAAGTTTTTGCATGTATACTCAATATCAAAGCTCTATGCCTCGCCATAATCTGTCCGTGCTGATTCTTCTTCGATGGTGTTCCTACCTGTTCCTGTGGGGGAGATCTGAACTCTTTGGTCTTCTTGGCCGTTAGGGCTGCAGACATGTTGAGTGCCAGCATCACCTCATTGTAGCGGAAGCGCTGATTTTCTTGGAGACAAGCCACAAAGTCATCAGAGAAGGCCACGACCGCCTCAATACGGTGACGCACCTGGCAGTCACACAGGTACTGCAGCACATGGCACATCTGCAAACAAACCAGGTTGGATGAGATCACGGTCAAAACTATAAAGAGGTCAGCATCAGCTTGAGCGCCTCTGTCCAAGGACGAAAGATATCAGCAATAATAAAAAAGAAAACTATCTCAGGGCATCACCAGGACGAAACTCTTGGAGACATTAAACTGAAAACTGATATTGGTCCTGTGGGTCTGTAAGCCTGGAAAGGTTATCAGGTCATTTCCAGACTATCTGGAGTCCATCATGCCACAGAGACCTGGAAAAGAAAACATCTTAGACAGCTGAAGGCCAAGGAGTGGCGGTTCAGACCAGTGAGAACTTAAGACCTTCCAGGCCTCAGTCAACCGGCTGAATATTAAAGTTCATGACAGTCCAGTTAGAAAAAGACTAACCAGTATGGCTTGCTTAGCGGATTGTGGTGACTGAAGGAGCCAAAAAGAGAGATCACACACCTAAGAAGAGTCAGGGCTGGGATTCGCTCTCCCTGGTGGCTGCCATTAGGTCATCGCTTGGACCTGATGATAATGTCAACCAACTGGTTACAGGGAGATACAGCAGAGCACCTGCTCTCTGGTTTTACTTCTGAGAAAGGTGAGCTGATGTTCATCCTCTCAATGATGAATCAAGGTTGGCAGAGAAGATTTGATCTTACATGACTACAAATCTAGTTGTAGCAGCTTTATATAAATATTAAGAAAGCATAGACAGTTGAAATCATCAAGATTGTTCCCATGTTTAATCACTTCAGTTGCTTTGTTTTAGAGTATGCCTTCTTCTTCATTATCTTATTTTATAACTGCTTTATAATTGTTAATATATATATGTTAATATATATAATTTATTCCAAACTGTCAGTTTATGAATGTACCTATATTAGTCTTAATTAGTCATTTTAATGCTTTCTCTTGCTCTTTTAACTTATCATATTTGATTATATTTAACTTCTTTTGATACTGACTTAATTTGTATCTTGTATTGTACGGTGATCAGAAATGGTGACCGCTGTGGTCCTGACTAGTGAGGGTCTAGTGAGGGTCACATATTATGTCAGAGGAGTCCAGATGGCACTACTTGTCAGACAAGTATCACGTGTGCGATTTTACTGTACCTCTGTTATAATGAACTCAGACTTCATTACAAGTGTTTGTAAGCTAAACATACGGTGAAAGGTACAGAGGCACCCCTGCAGTCACAGATTGCAATGGTTGTGACAGCTATGTTACAGCTTGTTTTTTTTATCTCCCTCTTTTTCTTTTTTGTTATGTGTATTTGTTATCTTTATCCAACTTACGCCTGCCTGGTTCATGTTTATTGATTTGTGAACTAGTTAAGTAGTTAAGCCTGCACTCTGTAAATTACTGCAAGCTTCATTAACAGCACAGCATTATTAATACTTTTCCCCAAACTTTTCCACTTTCCATTATCCAGTGACATCAGTCTGTTAGTTGCCTCTCACTGTGAGAACAATGACAGGAAAGAACTACAGCAGACCCTATGCTTAGCAGACGGCCTGTAAACAGTGAGGTAGCAACTTTCAGGACATCAGGCAGAATTGTGGCAAACCTCCACAGAAGCAATCATTGGTTGATCACCTTTGTGAAAATGAATCCTGTGAGGTGGACCAATCCCCCTTCATAAGGTGCTATGAATTTCCTCCTTCCGGACCAGCAGGTTCTGATAAGAACCAGAAGGAAAGATCATAATTCTCCAGCTTTAGCTTCTCTTCATTGGTTCCATCTTAAATCCAGGATAGAATTTAAAATCTTTATCCTCACAAATAAAATTCTCCAGAACCAGACTTTAGGTCTACTGATGGTTCCAGAGTATCTAAGAGAGGACTGGGAGGCAGAGCCTTGAACTATCAGGCCCCTCTCTTATGGAAGCAGCTCCCAGCTGTTTTTCGGGAGGCAGACACACTCTCTACCTTTAAGATCAGACTGAAAACCTTCCTTTCTGATAACTCCTATAGGTAAGGGGTGGGTTTAGCCATCCGTTAGCCATCTGTTGTTGCTTTAGGTTCAGCCATGTCCCAATTTAGGGTCTGAAGTGCGCACTTCTCGGCTGCATAAGTCCAAGCAGCTTCACATATATATGTATGTACTTTATATATTAAGGGCCTGTTAAAGTTTACCCGTTAGCAAACTTCCCTTTAACATTTTTTCAGTGTACAATTGACGAGTTGGTGCAAGAAATGTGGAAAGAAATGGTCCTATAATGGATAATTTTCACCAACAGTTTAGCTTTCCATCCTGCAAGATGCCTTCCTGGAGTACACTGAGGTATTTTTAACCAAGTCCTCAAGATAATGCAGAAGAAGGTAGCTCAAATGACCATGGATCGAGGAAAAACCAGGAAAGAAAAAACCAAGCATCGAACATGGGGGACAGGACCTTTTCTGTCATTGTTGCTACCCTCTGGAACTCGCTCCCTCAACACATCCGTAACATCACAGAGTTTTTAATTAACTTAATTGTTTTTAATTAATAATCTTAACTTTTTGTATTTTAATTACATTTTATCTTGCTTTGTACTGTTCTTTTATCTTTTAATGTGTATAGTTGCTTTGAGAATGAAAAGAGCTATATAAATAAAATGTATCATTTTTATTATTATGAGTCATTATGAGTCATTATGATCATGAGTTATCATGGTGGATTTACCAGATGGAGACTCTGAATAAACACTACAAGTTGGGGTTGGATGGAAACCTCCTGGATAGAATAGAAATGTCTGAAAAACGTCCTAGACCACCTAAACAGGGTTAAAGGTTAAAGCTTGTTCCATCCTCCCCAAGAAGCAACACTTCTCGGAGCCCCTCGAGAAAAAAGTTCGGCCAGCTCGCTGTGTCAAGAAGTGTCCTCGATTAAAATGATGTAATTTTATTCTCGGAACCTCAACAACAAGGACAAAGTTTTCGGTTCTAATGGAGTATGCAGGGGCCTTTAAGGGTTAGGGGTAGAACTGGGGAGGTCTGAAGAAGGGTTAAACTGCTCAATTTGTTTAGTAAACGCTTTCTCTGGTTTTTGTGTCAGTCAGTTTTATCAGTTGTTAACAAACTATGTGAAATGAATCTTTGTGATCCATCCCCTCCAGACAGATGAGGGTTGCTTGTTGGTTGCGTAACTTCCACATTAACCGTAATGGGAAAATTCAGAGTGACAACATAACACTATACAACTTAATATTGTACAGGCAGGAATGTTTTGAGCATCACCTGGAGCTTCACAGGTTCTGGTAGCTTCATCTGTAACAATCCTTCTTTGGGCAGGTTCCTCCCATCATCCTCTCCTCCTCCTGTTTCCCCTCTCTTCACCACCTCAGGCTTTGTGTGAATCTCCTCTTGTCCGTCTCTGTCTTCGAAGAAAACTGAAGGTTCAATAAGTCGGAGGATGTTCTTCAGATCTCCGTTTTTGAAAACTCCCATGATGAGCATGGTGTAGAATAGCTTGATGAGGGGGACAAAGAGAAACTCTGTGCTGCCTCCTATTGGATCCCGTACGTGCATGCTCCCCTCCTGCACGGCCTCTGTCAGCATCTCAATGGTTTTAACCTTCAGCGTGTCCAAAGGGAATTCTGGACTGTACTGGAAGCAGCTTCCTGATCCGTTATTGCCGTTGTTACGACACGACGATACGGTTGCTCTCACAACACTGGGAGATGAAAAGTGCATCCTGGGCCTCAGGGAGGTGCTCAGTCCGATGCCTGGCAGGCCATGTTTCTTCTTCTCATCTGGAAACAAGGTGATGCTTTTCGTTTCATCCGTCATGGGAACGATGTACTCATTATTCATCATCAGCCGCGCGGTGGCGTAGCTGTTCAGGTGGATGTCGATGAGGAGGTTGTAGTAGCCGGCACGAAGCAGACCTGCAGGTTGCAGACAGACAGTTAATGACTTCAGTCACGAGCCAACTTCTTCTCCGCCCAAAAAATCTTTTTCACACAATCACAAGGCGGATTTTATAAAGTGGATGTTATCGGGGTATCGGCGCAAACATAGTGCTGTCTCGCAAATATCGGACTGTCTGCGTGGAACGAACATCTGGCCATCTGCGGGAACTTCGAGCTGTCTGCGTGAACATTGGACTGTCTGTGGTAACATCAAGCTGTGTGCATGAATATCGAGATGTCTACACAAACATCGGGTTGTCTGTGCGCACGTTTATTGGCACAGCATTAGTTCCCATTAAAATGATCCAATTGGGTTGAAGATAGAAATCTGTGAATATTTAGCTAGTCACATGGATGTGGAAGCTTTCCCAATGTGGTGAAATTCTACTTCCTACATGCTGTTTATGAACATCTGGGATGTTAAGCCTAAAATTAGACAGGCCACCCGCAGTCAATGCTTCAGCCTGGTTGATGAGTTATTATATGAGTGAGAGTGAGAGGACTCATTTATTGTCCTTCGCTGTCTTCTGTTACTAAAAAGACTGATTGGACTGGTCTTCTAGAAATATGTCCAAAACAGTCTTTCTGAGATGGGGGTCTAAAATGATTTACCTGGCATAAACCCAGAGGCTGACACAAAAACTAGGGTGAACATAATGGAAGTGCTAAGGTGGTCCATGGCATTGATCAGAGCGCTGACATCAACAGTCCTCTCAAATCTCATCTTGTTGTGTATCAACTCAAAACCATTCCAATCAGTAGAGATGTTTTCTTTCTCCTCTGATTGATGATATTCAGTCTTCCCAACATGGACTGATAATAGAAGAGGTTTCTTTCTAACTGGTGAAACGAACACTGGATGGGGATTTTTTTTTAAGTCTCCAGGAATCTGTCTACATGCTTCAGAAATGTTTTACTGAACCTCTTGAACACTTCTTAGATCCATACTGCGGAGCATGCAAGCCTCTGAAATGTGAAATCCTGACTGTCGATCATACTCGGGGGCTGTATTCTAGTTCATTGCTTGAGTTTACTGAAGAGGTAAGGCTGTGAATATAACTGTTACTCTGATGGAAGTTTGTTACCTGGCATGTATTTATTCTCTATGGCCTGCAGGAGCTGGGCCTCATCCACGTGGGAGCAGAGAGCGTGAGCCACTCGGTTGTTTCCCAGAGCGCAGATAGCAGAGTACAATCGAAGGGTATGGAAGTGAAACATTAATAGGTCCTCCTGCTCTGAAAGCTCCAAGATATCAACTGACCTGTATGACATACAGACAGACACTGCATGAGAAATGATACGGGTGCATGACTGTGCTCGTCTCTCTGAATACTCCACCTGTTTTCTTCAGGCACGTGGAGAGACATGAACTGAAGAGGTTCGTTACACTGGACCAGCCAACCATGTCTGTCATTCACTCTGGATGCTGAAACCTGGACGAAACAAAGTTTACACATGCACATATCACATCGGCTTTATCACTTCCATACTTAGCGTTTCAGATGCAGAATGTTTTCTCTAAATTACTTTCAAGCTTCACAGAGTTTAAGTTTAAATTGGCCTATCGAAATGACCCAACTGATGTTGTAGTGAAGCCACACAGACATGATCTTACACAGAGACATCACACCTCTGCCCATTTAATGTTTCATGTATATTATAAACCATTAAGGCAAAGCATTATATGAATGACATAGTAAAACTATTTTCCATTTCTTTCCAAAAACATTCCATTATCTTACAATGTTTAATTAGTTTATTTGACATTGGTTATCTAATTTATTTTTCTAGTTTTCATCCATGTTGCATGTATACTTTCAAATTGCAAACATTTTTTACAATAAGACTGAATTAAGTAAACAATGGCGTGTTAACCAAAGTACTGTAGCCCCTCCCTTCCCCAGTCACCAGTGTGGTGCTACTGGGTCAGAGAGGGTGACACCATCCGCTCAGAAGCACCCTACTCCCCAAATATCTTTCAAGATAAAGGATTTAAAATTAAGAGTGTTTTACCTTTTACAAAACGTACCGTAAAGTATTGAAATAGAAAATGGTCTCATTGGTATGTGATATGGTGAAATGGTATCTAAACAGAAAACTGGTATGGTGACAGCTCAACATTATAGCAATAAATAAAGTGGTTACCTTGAGGAAATGGTTGGGAACACGACTCCATAAGACAGGTGTGAGAAATTGGACGTGGAGCCGAGGAGGACACTGAGGGAGAAGGTTCTTCCTCTCACTCTTAAACAGACCAGCTGAAAGAGGCATCACACTCTACCAAGACAGAGAGAGTCACACAACATGATGTGGGCAGTGAGGACAGACCCCCGTAGAAACATTCATTCTGTTTCTTCTCTAACATTTATTCCACAGTTTTCTGCTTGTTGTCAGTGTCATAGATGAGCTCTTTCAGACAAATTACTCACTCGGTCAGGATGATCCACGTTCGGATTAATAGCCAGATCAGAATGAAATATTTCCATGGAAACATATCAATCAGAGGATTCTGATCCTATCACGCTCATCCTGATCACAGTTTCATTCCAATTGAAGGGAGTTCAGCCGATTTGTCGCTCCGATGTGTGCCCATAAAAACACGTATTCTAAACCTATCCATGTCATGATTAGCAGGAGTTAATAAACACGTCTAGACTCATCCTGGTAGCTTCTGTGGTGTTTCTGATTCAACAAGCTCTACGTTAAAGGACCAGAAAACTTTCAAACAAAATGACCTGGAGACCTGGAGCAGTTAATCTACGCTGATGATGAAGGAAGGTTGTATGAGTGTTTTTCTTTCTCACCTTAACACGTCCAAGTTCAAACTGGAAGACATTGGGACTTGTAGCCTTGGCAAAGACTGCAGGAAAAAGTTTGGTGCGTGGTTCCACCTGGATGGAGAAGAGAGCTCGATGTCACCCACTGAAATACAGCTAGAAATAAGCTTTTACTGAATGGATGAGACCAGAGGGATGGATGAGACCAGAGGGATGGATGAGAACCAGAGGGAGCGATGAGAACCAGAGGGATAGTCCGCTGCATGACGGACGAGCAGAAACATGTGCCATATGTGGTTTGCTAAGCAGTTCAGACCCAGCTGCTGTCAGACAAGTACTCATCCCACTTTTTATATCCTAGTTCTCTGCATTTAACCCACCTGTTCCACTGGGAGCAGTCTGGGGACTGGAACCTGCCCCTTCTCTAACACTAAGCCACCACTCTTCACAGCATTCATGAGAAAGATGGTAACTGGATGCAGCGGGAGACAGAAGAGAAGGAAGGCGAGGCCTACCTGGTAGTACGTGCTGAGCTCTTTGCCATTGGCCGTGAAGGTCAGCAGACCGTTTATGGTGTTGACCACACATCCGATCTCCAAGCCGTTGTTGTTCCTGCCCTGACTAGGACTGCTGCTCTCTCCAGCCCACACCATGTAACAGTTACTGCGCTTTAGGCTGCAGGACACGAGGTCAAACACACACACAAACACACACACTCATTCAGTTAGAAGGACCCTTCAACCAGGAACATCGGTCCATGTCGGAGGAGACTAGACTACGATGTGGGAGGCAGGTGGACTTTATGCTGCAAATGAGGAATATTCCAGAAACTTGCTGCCACATGATTGGCTGATTGGATAACCACATGATGTGAACAGTGGTGAGTGTAAGACACACACTGCTTTTTTCTGACTTACCTTTCATGAACTTTTCCCTTCTCATCTCCCAGGGTGACGGTCACATTTCGGACCTTGTTCAGCTCAAAGCCGGGGTCGAACTGATGGAAGTCAGACGTTACCCATCCGACCCACACGCTGCTGGGCTCCTGGCCAGGAAAGATCCTCACCGAGTAGTAGTACTGCCCACAGAACAGAAACATGTGGTTTACAGCTGACGTGGAGCATTGGCAGAAACTCATCCTGCTAGTTCGGTCTTACGGTGTTTGCTTGAGTGAGGAATTCATAGCCATCTCTGTCGTCAGCCACCACCTCCTCTGACAGACGAGCAGATGAAGGACAGCTGTTGTCTGGCTTGTTTCTCTTCAGAGTGAACCTGAAACATCACACGGTCGGAGAAGGTCTAAAACTAATGGCCACAGAAGAAAAGTAAACATTTCAGAGCAGAGGAGTGGAGGTCTACGAGCGAGCTTTACCGCTGCTTCAGCTTGGACGGCTTTTCCTGGTTACAGTCTTTGTGGTTGTTGAATTCATCTCTCTCTGGTACATTTGGACCATTGTGACTGTGAGGGGACTTAATCAGGACTTCAAAGTCAGACACAGTTTCGAAATCATCCAGTTCCTAAAGAAAAACAACCCATAACATTAATTAGACAGGACCCAGCCGCTGTGTTGTCACAGGGAGGTAAAACAGTGCCGCAGCTGGACCACCGGAGACCTGAAAAAGCTGCTAACATGAAAACGAAATCTCCAGGGAGGGAGACAGGAAGTTATCAAAGACAAGAACAAGTAAAAACAAAGACAAAACGTGAGGAGGACTAGAGGAAGAAGTTAGAAAGCAGCTCCAGCAGAACAATGAGAGGAACGAAGCAAATCCAGCAGATCAGCCTGATGGAGGTCTGGACTGTGCTAAAGATCTGGGCCTGTATTCACAAAAAAATTTGAGCTGAAAGTAGCTCCTAACCGGCTGTTTCAGGAACTATCTTCTAGAAAAAGTGGGCGTGTCAGTCCTAAATGTAAGACTTCACCCTGAGAGCATTTCAGAAAACATTTTAGAGCTATAACGTGCTCCTGAGTACTCCCAATCATTTTCTAACCCTAAAAATGGTTGGAAGTAGTCAGGAGGACTCCTTACCTGCTGAGCATAAACCAAAGCCAAAATCATAATGTTATTCTTTATGTATCTATGGTTCTACCGCTAGAGGCTGACATAATGCAGTTCACTGTTCTACCACTATCAGCATCAGTGACACATACTTTTTCACTTCGTGTTCTTTTCTTTTTTAAATTCTGTGTCAGAGATGAAAAAAACATGTATTTACAGAGAGATGACCAGACAGATGACGGACAGCGAGAATAAATCATGTCAGCAGCAGCTTGACGCTAAGAATGTCATTATGCAAGAGAAGGAATGAAGTTACTGTTACCCTCTTTGGTGAGAAAAGGCTGCCGTTGGACCTTGACTCAGCACACTCTATGGGCATACTCAGTCTGTAGAAGATGATGTCAGTATAACTGTTCTGTGAGCCGAAGGATCTCTGGGTGACCTTTAGGCATGGACTTGACTCTATTGTTCCATCTATCCTGGTCACCTGAAACAAAAGAGGTGACCTGGTTGGATGCTGCACTCAGTTCAGCATATTTTTAATCCACTCAGCATTTTTTATGAAGTAAAACCCTTCAACGGGGACTTCGGTCCTCCAGTTCCACTGTTCTGCAGGAGTAGATGTCCCCTCCTTACTGATCCGTTTCACCTGAACCATATGGACGCAGGGAACATCTAAATTTGCCAAACTGTGGTCCTGGAGGAGCAGAATCTGACATCCCTGCCCTACATGAAGAGGAATGGGTTTTCCAGGTGACACACCTCGATGTGTTTGTGGTTGGAGGGAACGGGTACGAACTGAGGCAGCCTCTTGCTGAGCCACATGGTGACGTTCCGGTTCATGTTGACAGCAAACGGCTCGAAGCCTTCCTGCAGGCCGCAGATGGTGAAGTACCTCAGAGTGCTGACGTCTTTACCGAAATTCATCCGTCCCATCTGACATACACCCAGGCTGCAGACTGGGATAAAACCTGGAGCAAAGGGAAGAATGATGATCATCTTTCTGCTGGGAACATCATGAAATGTCTGACTGTCATAAATTTGTCCATTAAGGAGTCAAACTGAGATCAAGGACACTTCAACAGCATTAAACATGTTTTACAGGACGACGTTCTAATGGGTTAGCAAAGGGCCGACTGAACAGATTTGAGCAGATGGATGGTCTTTGGCCACAGTCCACACACACGTTGGCTTCATCACGGATTCTACGTTCAGTGTGTGACTGCTCGTCTAGTTTCTTTTGTGTGTTATCAGCGGCACCTTCTCCTGTTTCAAAGTCTTTGAAGGCGAGCTCAGATCCCGAATCATCCAGCAGGACTTCTCCGTTCAGCGTGAACATCATGGTGTGCTCGTTCAGATCCACCATGCAGCCCACCACGTCCCCCGTCTGCCAAGCACGCCCAAAGTGCTCGTTGCCCTGATGCCAGCGCTGCACCTGGAAAGGCAGACACACATACAGCGACCATGAACGGCATGTCGCTCTCCAATGGTCACTATGGTGATGCCTGCTGCAGACAATACATTCCTGTGTAAAACACTGATGTCATCAAAAGCACTGCTACAATCATTTTCCAAGCGTTTTCAAAAATTCCCAGGAGTTTGGGATTTGTGTTTCCGTGGCAACACCAAAGCCCAGAGATGAGAATGGAACATGTTCATCTGAAAACACGGATGATAAAGACTCATTTCTGTTATTTTTCTTAGAAAAGGCTGAAAGCCAACCAAGGCCCTACTGTGTAACATTTCCACAGAAATAAAACTTCAGCCCTACTTTCTGACCCTCTCTGTCATGATCAGCATAGCTCTGCAGAAGCCAGCATGAGTAAGGGATAACTCCTCATTCAGAACATGGTTACTTCCAGGATGAAGCATTAGTGAGTCTTCCTGCTTTTCCAAACTTTTCTTCCCTCAAAACAAGTTTGTGACGAGGAAGGAACTCAAGGAAAACATCCAAACATTGTGCTTGGGGTGTTTATCCACCTCATTGTGTTAATTATGTAAGATGAGTTCATGCAGCCTCCGGCCATCCTCTGTGGTCACGCTGGGATCTGATGTGTCTGAGGGAAGGAAACCTGATTAACAGAGACCACAACCCACAAGGACCAGAAGCCCCATTACCAACATCCTGAAAGACGCCCTCTGTTCTTAGTCCACACCCTGATGAATGTAAATCTGTATGCTGCATAGCACAGCAGGAAGGAGAAACTTTGCTTTGTTTGACTGATTTAAACCAAATATTCATTTAAAACTGTAATCAGATTGTATATTTCGTCAAATAAAATCCAGCTACCTTGAAGCCATCAAAGACGAAAGCCTGGTCATCAGATCCCAGCTCCTGATCTGGTAGGCATCCTGGTCTGGCCCAGCCCACCCTCATCTCCCCAGCTGTTAACACCTGGAAGACACATAGAAACATTCAGAAAGGGAGAATCCTGACTGGATGAGGAGAAACATGCATGACCAGCCGGGTTTATCACAGCTTTACTTTCACATTCTGCCATCTAACCACCTACAACAGCAGGGTTCTGGAAATGTAGATCAAACCAGAATCCCATCAAACCATATTTTATTCCCTGTAAGGCGTAAACAATGTCGTCCCATTCTGCTCTGATCAGGATTCTCCGGTCCTGGAACTTCATCATGGCGCTCCAGATGTTTAGTCCTGGCTCCAGGTCTGGCTGCAGAATAATCAGTTCTCCTGCTGTGATGGATGCAGTCTGTGGTCCAAGACCAGGTCCAGGCCAGGTCTCCTTGTCTGGATGGGAGCAGATGTTGCTCTAAAATCTCCATGTATAGATGTGGAGGCTGCCCATTCCATCGGCTCTAATGCAGCCCCACCATCAGAGATGCTGGATGCTCCCTCTCCTCCTCAGTCTGCAGGACTTGCCGTCCATGCTTTCCTATTCTATCTCAGAGCATTTTTACTGAGCTTTGGTCCAGAGAAGGCCAGGTCCAGTGAAGACATGATGTTTCTGGATCCTGTTCACATCTGGCTTGTTTTTTCGCATCATAGACCTTTAACCTGTATTTGTGGATTTACGGGGGAATTTCTGGAATTCTTCCATGCATAGGTTTCCAGTAGAGACCCATTCCCCCAGCACACAGAGATTCCTCCTGATTCTCTGAATCTTTTGATTATGGTTTTTTGGTCCTGGGTTTGAGTTTTAGTGCAACAGAATAAATATTTAACAAGCATCTGTATTTAACCAGCTTGTTCATATTTCTTACCTCCAGCTCAAAGTACCACTTTCCAGCTTTAACGCAGTAGGTTTTCTCTGCTCTGAAGATGCGGAACCTCTCGGCAGACATATTGCTGACATCAGATTGAGCTGCTGAATGGACAAGAAGGTAGAGGTGAGAAGAGTCTGAAGAGCCATCTGATAACTACAGACAGAGAATTGCTTCATTCTCCACAAAATGATCCCTCATCCATCACATCATCATTCTATTATTAATAACCCTGAGCAAGATTTATTCAATAAATTATAACGATCAAGTTCATCACACCATGGTCCTGGTCCGGAGCTTCCAGGTTGTAGCCATATCCCAGCAGTGTTCTGACAGCCTCCCTCAGACTGTCTTTGTTGGACTTCTTGGTCCTTTCATCCAGCAGGTTGTAGGGGACCAGACGAGGGTTTCTACGGCTCTTCACGTCCTGAAGGATGCAAACAAAGGACATGCTTAGTGGACAGTGTGACACATCCTCCACAAGAGAGGTAGAGAAGCTGTAAGTCAAACATCACAGACACACCAAACATCCATGATATGGAGTTATTCGTTGTTAACCTTCACCAGACAAGGACATCAAATAAAAGATGAGGGGATGGTTTGATTTGAATCATTGATAAATGCTGGAAACTGATGAACGTTGGAAGACCGGCTAACACATCAGTGGTTGGTAACAGTTTTCTGATTAAATAAAGTACACGGGCATCCAAAGAGCCCATCCCCACTTAGATTTTACCAGCAGGTCAGAACCTCTTACTACATAATTCCTGCATGAATGGTGATGTTTCACCTTCAACTGATGCACGACCAGCTTCTCATTTCTTCAGCAACCATGTGGTTATACTGAAGACCCACTCCAGTTTGCTTACACTTTGCTTTGCTTTGTGGGACCACGGTGGCGGACAAAGTGATTTAAAAATTTATTTCTTTCTGCTTCCATTGGTTTGATGAATAGTCTGTGGGTAGATTTTTTCTGAACTTTTTCTGACCTCTACAGGGAGCACAAGTGAGGCTTTACTTCCTGCAGAGGCTGGCTTCCTTTAACATCTGCAGCTGCAGCTGCACTGTTATGGTGTTGAACAGAATTAAAACACCTTTGTAAGGTATTAACTTGTGAGAGCTGCTTTCATGCAACCAGTAAGGCGGGCCATGTCGTAGCATGTGGTGTCCCGGTATTACTTTTATCTCCTGAGGCCCAAGCTGTTCTCTGTGCACATTTGCAATTTTTTCATGATCAATTCAAATCAAAAGCATTTTTTATAATAAACATCATCCATCTATCCTTTTTCTGTACCGCTTAATATATTCAGGGTAGCGGGTGGGCTGGAGCCTATCCCAGCAACTATCAGACGAGAGGCGGGGTACACCCTGGACAGGTCGTCAGTCCATCGCAGGGATGACATATAGAGACAGACAACCATTCACACGCACACTCACTCCTAGTGACAATTTATGTGTAGCCAGTTAAGCTAACATGCATGTCTTTGGACAGCGGGAGGAAGCCGGAGTACCCAGTGAGAACCCACGCATCCACGAGGAGAACATGCAACATATATAACAGATATAAATCATCAATGTATTGAATGGGAGGGTTAGGGAATAGTGACGATACATGGACATAGCTGTAAGCTAACACATCTTCCCCAGGTTTTGGTTTTCCCTCCATCCCTCTGCCTTCAAAGGTATAAGAAGGAATATCTGCCTTCATGTTGTTTCTGATTCATGCTTCAACAGGTCCATACTAAACTGGGATGATTACGCTCCACCCTGTACCACAGGTAGTCTTGAAGCATGTCTCACCTGCTGGATTCCGTATGTCCAGCCCTGCCGGATGCGGTCCCTCGCCCACACATTGTGTGCGTTCTCAGCCAGTTTGTCCACCATGGCCTCCTGGGTGGGGGTGAGCTTGATGTGACTCAGATCCAGAGGGGCAGGCTTGTAACCGCTGGATAACTGATATCTGCACAGATTAAGTTAAAACAGCAGCTGAAGTTGTTTCCTCTGAGCCATTCAACTACAACCGTGCATTTTCTCCATCATTGCTGATTGTATGAATCACTGCTGAGAATTACGTTGCTGATAGCTTCATGCTCTTCACTTTCTCCACAGCGTGTTCGTCTGCGAGTCCAACATGGCACCCCAACGCTAGCAGAGTCCTGTAACACACACGTGCAACTGAATGCTGGAATGTTTCACGGAAAACAATCTTTCACTATGTTGTGTTTTTGTTCAAATGGAGGCAGAAAAATGCCACAATGTAACACATGTAGATACACAACTCAAAAATGTTTCATTGGTTGATTATTATTAGTATTATATCAAATATTTGAAAGTCAGATGGTTTCTGAAAGGAAATGCCAGAAATGAAAAGATCAAACATGTAGATCAGGTGTGTCCGGGGTTGGTCTGGACTTCTGAGGGACCTGCAGGTTTTAAATGTTTCCCATTGCAGCATTAGAATCAGATGGATGAGTCAACATGATTGGACAGAACTTGAGAACAAGCTTTTGACTGAAGTGTGTTGGATCAGGAAACACCTAAAACCTGCAGGTCAACAGCTGGACACACCAAGTCTAGATCAGTGGTTCACCCCTGACCACCAAAGGAGTCCCCAAGGGTTTGACCATTCAGAGCCACAAAGACGAGCCGAAGTCTGTCTGCTCAGTTATTTTTAATCATCTGAACATTTTCTTCACATGGAACTGAAAACACAAACTTTTTAAACCTGAGTGGATAAACAAGGATTGCCAGAATCTGCTTCACAATATTCTAACACATTTCTCCATCGGAAATTAAAAAAGAAAAGATAAAAGTCACTCATACACATGTGGGCCACGTACGGGGTCTAGAAGGTCGGTTCGGGTCCATAAACGGAGGTTTAGGAAACATAAATGAATCATAGCTGATCCATTATACAAGCTTTTTGTCTCATATCTCATATCAACCAATGACACATTTGAGTAGTTGGTGATGAATGTGTTTATTACTGTTTCTTTTTAAGTAATTATTTAACACTCCATTCATGTATATCACTATTCTCCCTCCATATTTTCCCTGCTGTGTCTAAAAGAAGACCTCACACAATTGAGTGTGAAGTAAATCCTGAAGGTTGGTGTACTGTAAGGGTTAACCCCTAACCCTAACAAAAATAAAGTCTGTTTCTAATTTGATTTCTATCTTTTTCTCACTCTGTTTTGTGTCTGTTTTTGATCAACTCTAGCATATATGTGGTACTACTCATAACTGCAGCCATATGTAGGTGGTCATACTGGGGAAGACATGGAATAAAAATAAGATCAAGAGAGTTTTGGGTACATCAAGTCTGGATTTCTTCTTTCATTTTTCATTAGCTTTCTTGCAGTACTAGTATGAAAACAAGATAAAACAAGGTGTCCATGTGCACATAAACTCCATGTTAGTGTTTATAAATAGGATCTGCATAGGATCACAATAGTTTACTGTATAAATAGGATCTAAATAGGATCACAATAGTTTATAAATAGGATCTAATAGGATCACAGCTTTATAAATCTGATTCAGAATAATTTTTATAATGATAACAATAGGTTTTACTCATGAAATAACATAGTGATGACTCGCTGCGACTGACAAACTGAAGACAGAGCAGCTGCAGTACTGATGCATTACTTGAGTGTCTCCAGAGACATCTGTAAGTTGTAGCTTCTCTCCTGTTCAGGAAGCTTGGAAAACTCCACCAAGCAGGGGTGTTGACGCTTGTTATCATCACGCACCTGTAAAACACAGCAACACGTTTAGAAGTGGCGGTTGGCGGGGATACTGCTTGTTGACCAGCTCCCTCCCAGGGACACAGGATCAGCTCTGTTGTTGCCAAACTACAAAAACAAAGTCACTGTCATTTCTGGAGAACTTATCTCTGCTATACTTTCAACTTTCCACCAGTCAGAGGAGATGCGACTTATGAATTGAAAACAGTCAGCCTGCTGCTGCTGGAAGAACCAGCTGATTCTGCATTCCTCCCCTCCACCTGCCTCCTGTTCAATTACACCCTTCTACCTGAAGGACCTGGAGTAGGTCGAGGAGGTAAAGAAACTATAAGCGAAGCGCTGAGTCCGCAGACTGGAAAACACTTTGGAAGTCACACAGAGACAATTTTGACCCTTAAACTCTTGGTGACATGATTTCACAAAGCAGAGAAACAGTCCAGATGAACGATGTAATACTCCCAAGCGCGTCTGTGTAACATTGTTTGCACCAAACAACCGCCTCCATTCGGAGGATTTTGGCCAGACAGTGGTGCGACTCACGGAGAAAGAAGGCGAAGTGATGTTACCAGGGTAGCGTGCTACTGCTGTCGGCTTTATTTAAAGACAGCCAACAGCCTGCTAGTGGACTATTTGTAAGACTTTGGTTTTACTGCTGAAGTTACAGCCGTGTTTTTGCTAAGCAGCTATTTCAGGTTTAGTTGCTGCATTTAGACTGACCGCAGGGATTTTGTGATCCACTGATATACCTGGTAAGTCACCTCACCCTTCTCCTGACAGCAATTACTCTCCTCTGTTTTCAGGGAGACATAGACCACACTGGCAGCTGCCAAAGAAAAAGCAGGATTATTTAAGAAAATTTATTTTACACTAAAACAACACCAGTGGTGGTTTAGATTGAAAGCAAAAATTTAAACTTTCATTAAAATGTACCTGTTTGTAACTGGATGGTGACACTAAATAGCCTGTTTGTTACAGGATGGAGACATGATGGAGTACACACAAACATACATAAATATGAGTCAGGCTGCACCACACTGTCATGACAATCTGGACTATTTACTGAGACTAAAACAACTATTTGCAAGTCCCAGTAGCTCAATCAGGTCTCCTCCTGCAACAGCAGCTTGCTGCTTTCACAGGAATCTAAAACAGCAACAGAAAACCATCTGATGTGATCATATTTCCCCTGGTCTTTGAATACTGAACATTAAAACTTGTTTTAAAGCCAGTGTGTTATAAGTACTCCCATCTAGTGGTGTGCTAAGCAACCAACCAAGTGGTGCTCGCTGTCAGCTCACCTTTTCGGAATCATACATCTAAGAAAGCTGCATAGAGTCAAAAATGTAAAAACGTCAATATCTGGCAGAGTGGTCCAGTAAGGTGATGAGGTACAGAAAGATACATAACTATTTCATAAATGATGCCAATAAGCTACCAGCATGTCTATGTTTCTGCTACCAGGCTATTGCTACTAGCTATTGCTTATAGCCATTGTTTATCTTTTAGGTCTGAAGGTCATTGTTTGATCCAGTTCTGCTTTTTGGCTTTATTCCTGCCGTAGAGGACCAGTATTAATCTTCTAGAACTTTCTACTCACTTGTTGATCATTGGCTGCTCCTGGTTGTACATTATCCCAAATCTTAACTGATTGGTGGAAGGTTGGACAGGAAGTGGCTTCATCATCATGTCCAGGTCTAAATAGCAATCTCTTAGCAACAAGATAGTGATAGCGATGAAGATGTGATAAATAATGGTGTTATCTTGGATCATCATGGTGGAAACCTCCTGGATGAGAAAAAAATGTCTGGAAAACTTCCTTTGACCACCTGAAGGGGGCGCTATCCATCACAGAATTACACACTACCAAGGCTGAGACAGTGGAGATGGTAGGGGCTGTAGCTCTCGTGGTGATCCAGCAGAGTTTTTATGATTAACACTGGGACTGTTAAAGGTTACAAAACCTTTGTATGCAAACTGCCATCTCTGCAGGGACACTGAGGTGCTGAGCACAACCTGGAGAGGTTTTTCTTATACTCACTGCTCCGTATGTCCAGCCCAGTTCTATCTTGTTCATCACCCAAAGTTCGTGGATGTTTTCTGCCAGTTTCTCCCTGATTCTCTCTAAGTGAGATGGCAGAACAATCTAGGTAAAAAACACGGACACGTACAAGTTAGATGTGTTGCCTGGAACGGCTCTTCGGAAGTGCTTTGTTGTAAAACCACCTGGCTAGTGTCCACAGGCGTGGGGGTGAATGCTGCCTGGCTCATGGTGAGGGTAGGGCCCAGTAGGTCTCTGGCTGCTGTCTCGTCCTGACTAGCCTCCAGCTTCAGCTTCTCCCTGGGCAAAACTGCTTCATAGCAAGGAGCGTAGCCTGTAGGAGGGAGGAATTTAAACTCCCCATGTCGACCACCCAGGAGGAAACGCACCCTGCAGTGGGACAAAATGCCATCTTTCAGCAAGTTTTTACAAATACCAGTGGTAGTTTATTTGTTGATTTGTAACCAGGATCCCCATTAGCTGCTGCTAATGTAGCGGCTAGTCTTCCCGGTGTCCCTGTATGCTGATACTGCTCACCCCATTTTAGATACAATTTTACTGATTAGACCACGTTAGCTGTTCATCAAGGGTAACACCCAGAAGTTCGACTTTGTTGACCTGCTCCATATCAAGACCGTTCTTGATGATAAATAGAGGTAACTTGTCTTTTAAAGCCTGATCTGAACCAAAGGTTATGCACTTTGTTTTGGCTATATTTAGAAACAATTTATCATTATTGACACACAGTGCAGGTCAGCTTTTAATAAGTCATTTAGCTGAGTCACACTATCAGCAGATGTTGAATACTACTGAGTCATCAGCACACATCAGTATTGATCATTTCAACAACAACAAAGGTAAATCATCGATAAAAAACGAGAAGAGAAGGGGCCCTAGACAGCTGCCTTGAGGTACCCAATATTCTAACATCTTTGAACCCGAAAAAAAATGCCTTTGAAATACACTTTAGAACACTGTTCTACACTGTCTATAACTTTCTACCCATCTGATGGCCTTTTTCCACTAATACTTTGTGATCTATTGCATCAAAAACTGCACTAACATCTACTAAAACAGTGCCAACCTTTTTTTGTGACAACCAATCATCAGTATCCAAGTATCATCCAAGTACTAACCAGGTATCATCAGGTCCCCAGTTAAGTACTGACCAAGTAATAACCAGATACCATTAAAGTACCATCCTGGTACCATCCACATACGATCCATGCAGTATCCAGGTATCATCCAGGTACCAACCAGGTATCACCCAGATGGTCTCCAGGTATCATCCAGGTACTATGTGCCCATCAAACTAACTGTTTATTTGGAGCCCTGGATGTGTCAACAAAGCAACTTCATCTCTACATCTTCCCTCAGACATGTTTAATAAGAACAGGAACAGACCGTTTAATCATTTCTTTGACCTCTTTGTTGAGTTTTGAGTATTATCATGTGTATTGGTGTCAGACTAAGTTTGGATTTCTGGGGCATGATACCCTCATATGGAATAATGATTAAGTGAAATCATTACTCCAAAGTAACATCTTGCTGACTGGCTCTAAACCTCTTTGAAGATAATAAGTGGTAAGGAAACATGCACGAAGAGAATGTGAAAGAACTGACTTGACTCCTGCAGAGAAGCTGGCCACAGGGAAAAATAGCCCGTCAGAGTTGAAGTTCTCAAACATGCCCTGAACTGGCTGGCCGTTGATCCTGAAGGAGATACTGGGAACGCTGAGATCCAAGCAGCAGCTCACCACATCGTCTGATCGCAGGAGGTGCTGATTGGGTGAGCTGACGGTACGCGCAATGCAGCCTGGACAGGAGTACAGGAGAGACACAACATCTTAGTGTGGGTTCTAGGTTTAGTCTGTTGCATGTAAACATGCTAACTGTCAACTAACCCACTCGAATTCCTGTACAGACTGTGTTATAGTACTCGATAATATATAAAACTGCATGTATACTGGCAAAATGGAAAAATGTGTAAGTAAAAATACATAGAGTTCAGACATTTTAACAAAATTCCATTCAACAATCGCAATAATAACAATAATAATGGATTAGATTCATAAATTAGCATTAGCTATAAATTCTGTTTGCTTGAATGAGCTGCAATTTATTTTTTGTCACTATGTACAAATTTACTTCCCTGTAAAATAAATAAAACATTGCTAGCGGCACGCAAAGTGCTTACACTGAATCAATTATTCATCCACTCCTAATTCATACTTGGTGATCGTAAACTACACACGTAGCCACAGCTACCCTGAGGCAGACTGATGGAAACGTGGCAGCCAGTGAGCACCAACAGCCTCCAAACATTCAAACTCAATAATACACCATCAACACCGCCATTGGAACACTTCAACACATGTTGAACCTCAACACAACTTGAACCTCCTTGCGGAGGTTGAAGTGTCCTGCCCTATTACACACTCGACAGTTAACAGGGGGAGCAGGATTCTCATCTTCAACCCTCCGTTCATTGGACATCCTGCTCTACCACCTAATGTTCAGGTCCAGATGATCCATCCCAACATCAGACCTATTGACTCTGTTTATGTGCAGCCAATAACCCTTGTATAACCAGAATATGAGGAACAACCTGGTTACTCAAGGCCATGTAAACACCTGCAAAAACCAGAATATGCCCATATTCCGTTTTTCAAAATTCCTTTTCTTTACCAAGACAAATATTTGGTCATGTAAACGCATATCAGAATATTTCAATTGAAAAGCACATTAAATTGTGTTTAGCGCATGTTCAATCCGCGAGGACCTTGGTCTTTTAAATGGTAATCAAACATTGAACATCACAACCATGTCCCAGGAAACTTTCTGGGAAACGCTCATCTCCACCGCTGGCACTTAGAAAATTTTTCCCCTGTCATTACGAGCCATTTCCACAATTCCACCCTGTGCACTTTCATCTAAAGTGTCCAGGAGGCTCTGATAGAACTTCGGCTCCATTTCCCATTTCCATTCCACCAAAGAGCAAGCCAAAGCAACTGATCTGTTCCACATAGTTCATTTTATGCCTTTTGTTATTGTTGTTATCATGGATATAGGAAGAAGCTGAAAGTGGCGCATATTTACGTCTTGACATTCTCCGTGCACTGCAGCTATGGTTGGGATATTCCAATTGATTACAGCTACCATGTATACAGGAGTAACTCTGTCTGCTCGTTCATGTAAAGGGAGAATTCTAAAAGTTTCAGAAAACAGAATAATGAGATTAACCCGAGTATTGATGGCATGTAAACGCAGTCATTGAGGTCCGTAATCTGGGAATCAGTCCTTCCATCAGACCTGTCAAAGTCCGGGTTCTGAGGAGGATCTGTTCCTTTATCAGACTCGCTGAGATCCGGGTTCTGGGGAGACCAGCTGAGTTTCATGCTAGACGAATGAGAATAGACCATGTGTCTTTGAAACATGCTTCTGGTCACAAGTTGCCCGTTTTGTGTCAGAAACACAGAATCAAACTGTAACTGAGGTGGTTTTTAATGCTTCCATGATTCACGGGTCAGAAAGACCTTCAGAGATCAGGAGAATTGTAGCTTTATATATAAAGATGTGAGAGGCAGCTGAATGCTTTTATCTGACATGAGTCACACACTCTACGTTTACCTGAATACCAGTCTAACCCAGTTAGCCCACCATTTCATCCATCTTAATATATAACGCTCACCTGACCAAAGATGAAGTCCATCAAAGCCGTAGGAGTAGAGGTCATCACCTACACCATTGCCTCCCCAGCCTTCCCCTCCACTGGGGTAGGGTGCGTAGCCACTGTTGTTGGCCCAGCCCACCCTGAGGTGGGTGGGCTCTGCCGTGACGAACGGTAAAACCTGGTCTACAATAAGTTCATAGTACCACTTCTTGTACTGGGCCGAGCCATCATTGACGCCTAGGAAGATATTAGGCCGCATGCTGCAGGGAGGAGTCAAGCAGACACCATCATAACCATGGCAACAATTATGACTGGCTTTATAACCTCCCAAATGTGTGTACCTGCTGACGTGGTTGATGAGGCGAGTTTGCAGCAGCAGATCTCTTCCTGGCAGCAGGTTGTCACAGATCAGGTGTTGGTTGGAGCGCACGGCCACGCCATGACACACACACAGCGAACACAACACGTCTAGTACCTGGACCCAGACCGGAGAATGCTATCAGCCCACACGTCCAACATGCCATCAACACACACATCCAACACGCCATCCACCCACACAATCAACACGCCATCCACCCACACATCCAACACACCATCAACACACACATCCAACACACCATCCACCCCCACATCCAACACACCATCCACACACACATCCAACACGCCATCCACCCACACATCCAACACGCCATCAACACACA
>JAVQJG010137297.1:0-12697 GCA_036024015.1 Craterocephalus amniculus | reverse complement strand
TTGTTGGACATGTGAAATCTCCAAAAATGAATTACATTTTCAAATAACAGTGAAGCACACTTGTCTTTATTTCCAGTCTGTTTCTTTAGTGATGTGATGGAGCGCAGAAGCAATGAGATTTTTTATGCATATCAAAGAGGTCTTCTTAAAAAAAAAAAGAGCCTTAATTCAACCTGGCTTAAAAAGCTTACGCGAACTTCAGACTGCTGGGGAAAGTGAGGATGTCAACGAGTCGGCCTGAGCTTCACATCCATGACTCTTTGAAATATGGAGCCTTTTTGCGGTTGTGAAATTAGCTGAGCTGAGTCTCGTGTTGGGAAACATTCCCTCTCATGTGGTTTATCACAGTAAAACCATATCCTTACTGTAAGCATTACATTAGTTCCTAACAGACTGATTACCTGGCATGTGCATTATCGGTCACAACTATGTCAGCTTCTATGTGACATGAACAGACTCAACACCTTTTATTAAAAGCATATTGCTTCTGAGTTAATGTTGATGTTTTTGGCATAAACTTAAACTTGAAATAAGCGATGAATGTCTTTGTAAACAGCTGTGTAATAAAGCAGCTAATGGATGGAGAGCAGGTCATTAGTGCAGAATCAGTCCCATCAGGCCTCATTTTCAGCACTGAATTAAACCGGAAGGCCTCATTCAGGCATAATGAATGACATACTGCAGGTTTCCCTGTTCATAATTCTGAAGAGAAATCATTTATATTCATTCATGACTTCAGCATCAGGCCAGTAACAGCTGGGGCCAACAGCAGGCTTATATATTTGATTTAATCAATTCAATAATAGACAATAGAAAGCAGCTGGGATCATGAAACCGAATAAAATCTCAATTAAACTCACCCTATATTAAACTTAGAAGGGCACAAAACACAATACTGTCCTCCATCACATCCGACGTTATGACCGTGGGGTCAGGAACGTCTCACCTGTCAGCGCCAATGCTTCTCCTGCAGAACTGAACAGTTTCTTTGCACATTTGGAGGGCATGACCGATTGATTTGTAACATGTGGGGTTTATCCATAGCTGATGACTTACTAACCTACTACGTGCGCCCTCCATCAGATCTTTTTTCTACTTACAGTGTGACCATTTTCCATTCCATTCGTACAGGATGGAATTTAGGACAGTTTCTATGTACAGTTGATAAAAGAGCAGCTCCAGCCAACCTACATTCTTTGTTAAGGTACATCACCGCTGCATTCATATATGCTCTGTGCCAGGGGAGCCAGGTCCGGTCCTGCAGAGCTACCACACTGCAACTTTTAGATGCAGCAATTCTTCAACACACCTGAAACGAATTCCCTCATCTGATAACACTCAGCTCTGCAGAGGCCTAGTAAGGAGAGGACAGCACCAGCTGGGTGGTGCACTGGCTTAATCATACTAATTGGCTCCACTGGCTGCGCCTGTGAAGGTGTGCATAAAGCAGGCCATGCAGCCTGAAGGCAGATCAGTGCTGGTGGTCATTGTGCTCCAGCCTCAGCTGTTCTTGGCTTGTTGGCATAGATTGTTCTTAAAAACCCCCAATATTTTTGTGAACTTGTGTGTGTCCAGTTTCTGTTTTATGTTGAGGTCTGGCAAGTTGGATCATAATGGTACATTTAAAGTATAACCATTTTTATATCCCATTTCAGAAAGAGCAATAAACTGGAAAAATATACTTATCAAACTAAAGGGTCATAAGTTTTTCTGAAGTAGGGTTGTGTAAGGTATTTACTGTTACACTCACTTCAAAGTCCAACCCCCCCAGTACTGTATGGAGGAGCAAGCGCAGGTCGCTACATTTTGGGAAAATTAGAACTAGCTGGTTCATCCTGTTGTGGTTTACAGCAAGCAGGTATCTGAGAGGAAAAGATGCCAATTATCTTCTAACATGTTCGTGAATGTCTCAAAGGGTTTTGGTTCAGAACTTCTTTAGAACAAATATTTAGGAGTAGTGGCTCAGGTGGTAGGTTGGGTCATTCAGTAATGTGAAGGGTGGTTCCAATCCCGCTCCCACCTCAGTCATCTGTCATGTCCTTGGGCAAGACACCTTACCCTCCTTGCCTCCAGTGATGCTGCTGCTGGTAAAACTCAGTTGTAAGCTGCTTTGGATGAAAGTGTCAGTTAAATGACTGTGTAATGTAACAGAAATATTTGTATAAAAAAGTTCCAGATTTTTTAGTTTTTTTATAATTGTGCTTTCATGAACTTTAGTTGTGACATACAAACTGTGGCCTGGGGATTCTGAGATGTAGCTCTTGTTTTTAGTTTCCCTGAAGTTATTGGGACTCCGGAGAGGATTGGCATATATCTTGAATGCTTTCCTTTGTGGATAAGTTTTTTACTTTTAATAGCTCTATGTATTGTCCCTAGAATTGCGCAAAATTTAGAAATCTCAACAAAAAACTGTCAATAAATTTTGAAAAAACTCATGGCTCATGGTTTTTAATTCTCTAATGAGGTGATTTTTTTTCATATGTGTCTGTATAAAAGTAGAACGCAGAAGTGTAATGGAAAACTTTTATTTTGCATTAACACATCACTGGACTTGAATTGGCAGCAAGTTTCAAGTTCCAGTGTAAAGGGCAGTTGTCGCTTGCTTCAGGGTGGAAGCTGCCTCCAGAGGGCATGAAATGTCTGGTGCAATCATCAAACATATCCCGGGTTATTCTAAAGCTCTGAATCCGTAATTCATTTGCTGAAGTCACTTGGAAATATCGTCGGTTGTGGGTTTTTGTGCTTGTTTTGGTCATGTAGTTTTGTATGTGACATTTAATCTGGGCAGACATTTCATCATTATGGAGTCACTATCGTGTGGATGTTGATTTATATAATGATAGAAAAGGGGAGCACAGTGTGGCAGAAAGTCTTTTGTAATTAGACTGCTATCATTAACTAATTGCAGGGATTTTATTTCAGGCTGTCAGTTAAAAACTGAAGAGGCAATTAATCTGCTTTTGATGAGCTTGTTTGTGTCGGTGGGATCAACATATTTAATTTCCTGACAACATTTAGGGGGAAACGCAGGTTTTCAAAGATCTGATAGAAAAGAAAAACTTAAGAAATGTCAGGTACAAAAATAATTTAATTTATTTTTTGTTACACTGTTTAAAAGGTGGCGTACGGGTCTCGTGGAAACACACCTTCTTTTCCACGTCGTTTATTTCAAACTCGTTTCACACATTCTCCCCTGGGCTGCAGCATCACGTCTAACCTCAGGATGAAGTTTCTGTTTTTAGCTGCAAACACACACTGCAGTAATTGCTATAATACCTAGTACAATATAAAGGCTCAGAAGTAACTATACAACCCATTAAGTTTGCTTGTTCCTGCAGGGAGAGTTTGCTTTATTGATAGTGAAACACATGTAACTTTGTGGGGATCACTGCAGGTACAACATCTTTATAAAGACAGAAGGTGTGAAGATGGATTTGTGTGCAGAGGAGAAAATCAGATGGAGTTAGGGATCTGCAGCTAACCTTCATCTTCCATCAACAGCACCAGTGCAATAACCAGACCCCTATTAGAAAACTGCTTCCGCTTTCTAAACCCTATGTTCATGTTTCTTTTGCGGATCCAGAAGGAGTTTTGCAAAAGTTGATCAATATCCTGAAGAGACATCTGCCACATAACTCAACCAAATCTGCAATCAAAGTGTCCGGATGCCCCGGCTGCAGCAGTTTGATGTGAATCCAGTGACCACTTAATCAAGAAGCTATGTGGAGTACTTCTAGCTGATCTTAATGTAGCTGCTATCCCTTTTGTAAAAATGTGGAATGGGGAAACAGAAGTCGCTTTGCAGCAGCACTCGTAATAATGAATTGTTCTGTTTTCTCTGCAGACTACACAATTTTCTTAAAGCTGTCAGGCTCTTGAAAAATCGAGCAACCACACATACTAACAAAAATATATTGTAATTCAGACTGAGTTCCAGCTCCTCTTGATATCAGAAGA
Organism: Craterocephalus amniculus; assembly: GCA_036024015.1. Taxonomy (NCBI): domain Eukaryota; kingdom Metazoa; phylum Chordata; class Actinopteri; order Atheriniformes; family Atherinidae; genus Craterocephalus; species Craterocephalus amniculus. The sequence goes on along the minus strand of JAVQJG010137297.1, from coordinate 8,740 downwards.
AATTTGCACCTTATAGACTCCTCACTGTGACAGACATGACAGAGCTGGCAGACATGACAGAATAATTCCTTTTTTTCTGTAGCTGTTTGTGGTGAAAAGTTTTATTCCAGCTCTAAACATGCTAATGTGTTCTCCCACAACTTAAACTGAACAGAAATGTGATTAAAATAGTTAAAAATGGTTGAAAATAGCTGAAATGTGCTTGTTGACACCTCAGTTGAGGTAATATTGAGACTTGATTTAATAGAAGCATTTAAAGCTCAAAATGGCTTTACTGGGGTTCAGGCACGCGTCTAGACACATTCCCACTCATAAATCTTTCGATGCAGGAAAAAATACTGTGACACAGTAACATATCCTGATTCTGACACTTCTCTAGTAATCTCTCACCTCAGTTTTCTGTAGAGACCAAGTTCATATGCAGCCACTGTAGCTGTGAAGATATTTTTAATCTAATGGATATGTCATGTCAGACATGTGGTAGAAAAAATATCAGGTAGCTTATTTAGTTTTCCAGGATGGCTGACGTCAGTCTGAATGAAGATGGCGTGTTGAGACTCAGGTTATGTTTTATATTTAAAAGCAGAAAGTCCAGAGAGGCAGCAGAAAAGTGTTCATTATTGTGCATCTACACAGAAAGGAGCAAACATGGAGGTGGTGCGCTCCATTTCTGTGTTTTCTCACATTCAATTATTTGTTGCATAAGAATATTTTTGTTCATATATAACTGACTTGTTTTCTGAAAGTGTGGCACGATGATAACACCATGAAGGGGCACCGAATGTGTTCAGGGTACATTCTTCTTTTCAAGCTAATAAATCATACTTGCAGCTTTCTGAATCTTTAATATATCAGAGCAGCTGAGCTGTGACAAAGTAAAATGAGTGTGCATCATGCATTGGGGATAGGGATGCTGGGCAGATACTCACAAGTTGCTGGAAAAATCCTCCACTATGTTCCTTTTTCCAATAATACGAGCATCTCAGTGGGGAAAGAAAAGGCTCAGCATAATAACATCAGCTAATTCTTAGATGTTTGTTGTTTTTTCTCTTACATAATCCAATTCACTCTGTAAATTTCCCTTTTATCAGTCACGCCTCATCTGCCGAGCATGGCTTCATGACCCCTGAGGAGGCCTCCCCCAGCTCAGAGAAGCCACGGCTCTGAAATGTTCTAATTAAACCAGATGTGATGCCAACATGTCAAAACTTGACTGAGCATCACTGACCTGATTAATTTGTGGCAACAAACACTCTTGATTGTTAACCACACACTGAGAATTTCCCTTGCTTCCTAAAGCTGCAGAAAAATCCTCCCTTCATCACAACTCTGTGACAAAACAGATAAATAAACCTCAGGTTATTAATTTCATGCAGAGGAAGCTCCGCCTCCTGGTGCTTGGAGGATGCTGTGTGTAGTCGTGTGTCTTAGTGCGTCCTGTCGTTTTGAGTTAAACACTGTATATAAGAGATGTGTACATTTTTATGATAATGCATGCGTTTGTCTACGTGTTGCTTATTTATAACTGGAAGCTTTTATAACTGCTGATAAGCCGAACGGCATCGAAGCCCCAGAACATTTGTGTCACGTGTGCCGATGTTAGTGTTTCATGCCAATTATTTTAATGACTTGTATGGCTCCTCGTGTACAGAAAGGGAATAAAAGTTTTTCATTATGTGGGTTTACAGACATCTGTCCCCATGTGTGTGTGTCCCCTTGCTACAACAGAAGTAATTTTCATTACCTCTAATAAAATGTCAACTTATCCATAAATCCTGCTGTTGTTGCCTGTGTCTGCTGATATAGCAGCTCGGCTGCTGGGCGGAGGGAGTGCAGTAAACAAAGTGCAGAGGCTTCGACTTCCTGCGTGCTCCTGACGTCGCAGTGATTGTTTTTACTTACCTGTTTAAACTCCACTGACTTTGGCATAGACATTTTAAACTGGACCTGTCCCATGCTGGGGGGGATTCTGCAGCTTCCAATCTTATCTGCTGTTCAGACACTATTTCTGGCATGTTCAGTCATCTGACACAAACATAAAAAAGTGTGAATGAGAGCAGCTTTATTGGGAATCCCACTGCATTGTTACATTTTACAAAAAGCCTTAAAGCTGCAAATATGACTATCCAAAACATCTAGGGCCCTATTATTTGCACAATGCAGACAATGTGGACATATTTTTAGCCTCGTGTATGCATGACATTGCATACACTCAAGTTTCCCACCGGAAAATTGGTAATGGATGAGAGACCAACAAACAGCAAAGTTACAAGCAATTGAGAAATGCAACGCAAAGTAAAACATTTCAAGGATAAAAATGAGAGCAGCCTTTATCAAAACCCCTCAGTCCAGATGCTGGAACAAAGCTCTGAAGATCTGTGGAAAAAATATAAGGAATGATGTACATGTGGAGGGATGAAAAAACTTCCTACAAGGTTATTTCATTGGAAGAGTTGTTGAATAAATGGAGAATCATTGTTTAACAGGTATTGTTTAATAATCTCCATGATGTTGAGAAGAGGATAGTTATCAATTTTGTCTTAGCTCAATGTTGAGAGCTTGTCAGATAATGAGAAGTGAAAGCGATGTCTTCAACCTCCATTTTAGTGTGAAGAAATCCAGGCGTACATCTGCCAACTTTTAAGAAACATCAAAGTTCATATCAATACCTCCTTTTTTCCCTTTGTATTTGCCAAGCCTTCATTTCTTCCAAATGTTGTTTTTAGTTTGCCTCCTTTTTTTAATATAACCTCATATTTCTCCTTTTTCTTTCTTTTCTTTGGGTGAAATCTTTGTTTGGTGTCAAGCTTCTCAGTGCAGAGGTGAACGTGGGAGATGTTCTGGGATACAAGAACATTATTCAAGCTGCTGTTTCAGAACACTCAGGGAACCGAGGGCTACCCAGTGGAATATTTTAACATTGGTCATGAAAAATTGAAAGTGTCTTTCACAGGTTTCTCAGTACATATGGAGCCATATTTCTAAAAGTACATTTCTTCTCGGACTCGGAGGCAGACCGAGTGCCGGCATTCCTCTTAAAGACTTCCCGAAATCCATCAGCGCCTTCATAAAATATTTAAAGACAAAATCAATACACCATTTATGAAATAAATAAGAAACAAAAACAATTTCCAGCCTGACGTTTTGTGGAGCTGCACAAGCGCAGTGGACACGGAGGGGGTGTGAGAAAGTGATGACGCTCACCCTCTTAGATTAATGTGTAAACATGTTCCAGTATACAGCATAATAATTTTCTCTCTGCCTTCCTTCCTCTTCTGTGTGAGCCAGCAGCAGATTTGCACTGAAAGCCTGTGTGTTGCAGAAAGAGGAATTATGCAAGATGAGGCCCATGTCATGGCTTCAGCGCTGCCACACAACTCTGAAATATTCATGCGTTCACTTCACAGGTAAAGCAGAAGAAACCAGGAGCTGAGGAGACAAAGAAAAACACCAGAGAAACTGGTGAAGATGGAGGATTCCTCACTTCCTGCAGCGAGCGGTCTCACATTGAAAGAGGAGGGGTCACCTTGGTGACAGAAACTGGAACAAGAACCAGCAGATAATTGCATAAACTACTCCTTCGATGAAAGCTGCTCCTTCACTTTTCTTTCAGGTCAAATGTTCGCTATAAACCTTTATTTATACAGGCAGTCCCACTGAGACACTGTCTCACCCGTTCTCCCAGCATGCATGTCTTTGGTCTTTGAGCTGTTCTTCCTGGTGTCCACCTCCCCGTACACGTTTAAGGTTTTGCCTCCTCCATTTGGTCTTGCACCTGTGTGAGGACGAAAAAACATTAAATCATTGTCACAGCAGCAGCTCAAAAGGTTTAGTTCAGCTTTATTTGGAATGTACAGAGCCAATTCACAACAAAGTCATCACAGGGCGTTTGATTGACAGATCTGTTCAAACCAATTCATTGCTATTTGTCATACAAGCCATTAAGAAGAACAGCTACTGAGGAAATAAGCATAATTAAACTGGGGAAAAAGTTAAGGAATATATTTTTGCTGTTTCTGAAATAACCATCATTTTCCTCTGAACCAGATCTCCAACTGTGCCCTTTTACCCATCATGTTCAGTGTATGAGTGATAAAACTGCTGTGCTGAAGCCCTGGCATCGATTTCTGTAACCATGGTGATTCCCCCACATATTTTTTTCCATTTTACTGTAATATGTGTCCGAGCTGGTTACACCCCAGTTGGAACTGGGAGAAAGTAGCTGTAAAGATTAAGTGTTTGACCAACTTCCTAAATCCTTTTGCTTTGCCCTTCATAAATACTAAATACCCATAGTTATAATTCACCACCCCCTGCTCCGCTTCATTCATCTCTCCTGGAAAAATCCACAATAGCTAAAACATAGTTAAGTTAATATGATGCTAAAAGCAGTAAAAATGTTTTGGATTATGAGGTTTAATCTGTGTGAGGCATGTGTTTGTTTGCTGGCTATCCAGCTTCAGTCACATGTGGCGAGGACGGCACAGAGACGCAGGCACGACTGATTGTGTGATTCTCCTCTTCTCTGGTCTGGCCTGCCCTTTGGGATGATTCAACGATTCATTGGTCTGACATTTGTATGTGAACCATCTTCATGAACCTTTTACTGGTCTCCACTTCCTCCTCCACATCTTTTGAAGTCCGATCGTTTACTGCCAAAGACATTAAAATACATTTTGATGGAAGACGGAGGTAGCAGGACGCTGTAGCAGAGCACAGTATGTGTTGCAGCACTTCGGTGAAAGAGAGTCATACTCAACGAAAGACAGTTTTACTGCTGGCAGCCAATCAGTTCACTGAGTTTTCCAATGATTTAAAAATATATATGACTTAATTTTCCTCCATCCTCTTGAACACCACACACCTCCACCTGTCCTTACACCCTATCTGCAGGGAAGCCAGCATCCATTCGCTAGATTTTGCTGGGCAGCTTTCCCTCCAGGGGGACCAGGATCTTCTCCTTCAGGGAACTCGGGTCCTTTTGGATCCAGGATGATTCCAGTCACAAACTGGATCACCAGAAGAGTTGCAGAAGGTTTCAGATAAACCCTCAACACGAAGCAGCTGTGTTTAGACTGAGTGTTTCACCTCATCTCAGCTTTGTGTCATGACTTCCAGTAGTTCCACCTTATCAGTGTGCACAAAATGATGCACAATGTCACTTTCCTTGGCTTAAGTTTCCAAGTTGTAACAGCAGTGGAAGAGTGATTCCTCAGTACATTCAGTTCACTTCGTCCAGCTTGATCTTATAGTAGCTCAAGATAATACATAGAAATAACTTCATGCAGGTGGTGCAGGTCATGGCGTCACTGTTCGACTGTCTGTATTGGCCAGCAGGCGGAACTGCTCTATTATCTGTGGAAACAGTTGAAGAACTGCTTGATGGGTGAACAAGAATAAATTCAGAAGTGGATCATGGTCCTGTGCTTTTCTATAGATACTTTGCGTACAGCAGACTCTTCCTGGGACTGGGTTAACTGTCCATTGGCAGCTTTGTGAGACTTTAGAGTCATGATGACTTTTCTGAATCCTGAGAAACGATCCTGAACACATACATACATACATGGTTTAGGTAACTCTTCTGCTTGAAGGTCTCACTGAGAAGGACCCCTGTCGGTGGACAGGAGCCCACCTCTGCTCTGAGCCCTTGCAAATGACCCAGGAAGATAATGTTTCACAAAAATAACCTTATGGATTTTCTTGTCTGCTACAGGCACCATTAAGGATTTGTGTGTATATTCCCAGCACATCATTCTTTGCTGCTGGGTGCACTTTGTCTTTTTAGCTCCAACAAATTACTTGCATCTGAAAAGATAAGACACCAGAGCAGAAATAAGAAAGCAAGGCCGAATTCTTTCACTTTGAATAATGTTGACAAAAACTGAGGGGGGGTGGTCACCTTGTACTGCAGAGATCTTTGCTTTGGGATTTTCTCAGAACTTGTTTACAAAATTAATTGAATCTGCAGGAGAATATGTTTCTCATATATTTGATCCTAATAGCTACAAACTGTCTCCCAATGCAGCACTTTAGTTAAAAAAGCAGCATGTATAGTTTGTTGTGATTGCTTTCCTATCTGATTAGTTAAGTACTAAAAGAAAGATTAAGTGACTTACGAGCAAGTTAAATAGGCTTATTATTATTTAGTTTGTAATCATCAGTTGTAAGTATCTGAATAACAGATTTATTTGGGCTTCCCTCGTACCCATAAGGATTAATCAGTTGTGTCAGTGTTGTGTCACCGCACTCTGTTCAAGTTTAATACCCAGTTCTCATTCCATTTCATGCTCTTCTTTTGGATATTGAAATTTCTAGACTCAGGGGTAATGCGATGAACACACAGGAGCTTCTTTCTGTCCTGTGCATGCAATGAAGAAGAAGCCATGATGTAATCGGTGGGCTCAAAGACGCCATCTCTGCCTCATTCTGAGATCATCTCCTTCTCTTCCTCCCCCTTACGTCTGCTGCTGTCTGAAACTGATGCCAGGACTGTGAAATGATCTCTGAACTCTGCACTGCCCTCTAGTGGATGCACTGACTAACAAGCATCCCAGTTTAAAGGACTCATGTGAGTATGTGGGCAGTGATGTAATGTATATAAGGGGAGGGGGGGTTAATGACGCTTTACTCTGCACATGCTACAAACCCCCAGTGCAGAGGCTCATTAAGAAGCCCTACAAAGGGCGAGTTATTTTCCGTACTGGCGCTTTAAAGCAGACAACGCTGGCTGGGCAGAGATGGGATCTATCTGTGAGCTGCTGCACAGCAATGCTTTTGTTTTTGATTGTGTGTTCATGAGACTGTACCGAGGTCTGTGTTGCTTAAATTCAGCTAGCACGTGTTCTTGGTCTTTAGATAACATTCACACCTTTGCACCACCTATACACTAATATGAGGGGCAGGAAAAGCTACAACCGGAGCCACTCCTGCAAGCACCCCAGTACAGGTTGCTGTAGAGTGTGTCTCCAGATTTCACCAGCAATTGTCTCTACTGGACATGAAAAGCCTGCTTCCTTCCTAGAGAAGGCCGAACGGCGTCAGCATGTCCCGGGGAAGGAAATCCCCTCAGTAACATCTGTACAGTACCTGTTTTCTGCAGACCAGGACGCCCTGCAGCATGCTGCCTGACCACGTGGTCAGACATAAAAACTACTGTAGGCGCAGATCCAGTCCATAAAAATATTTAACATTAGTATTTCCTGTGGAGAGAGATCTCAGCATTGCAGATTCCACCCACTGAGAGCACCTTGCCCGCCTCCTTTGAACTCAGGAAGGTACTGAAGGAGTCTTGTGCAGCTTTCCTCCACCAAGCTGTAGGTTTAGATGACAAACTCTACTAATGACTCTCCTTGCAGTACTGCACCATTTTCTCAGCTTTACCCTCTACACCTCTGCCATTTTTTAAATAAATACCAGCACAGCACCTCAATTTAACACAAGTTTTCACCACATTTGTTCCCACATGTTTATGTGTGGACATAAAATTTGCAGAGCTATGTTCAACTTAAGATATTTCCACTCTGGTATCTCTGTACATGCTCAGGCCACAAGTGGGAGGAGGAGAGGACAACAACAATGCACTTAGCCGCCTATAGATCAAAAGTTGCATTTCTGTAAGCTTGAGGTCTTACATCCTTCACAGGAAACAACAGAAAGAGGACAGAGGGAGGAATCAGAGCACCGGATGAAAGAACCATGGAGAAGCATCAGACTATGCTAAAACAAGAGCTCCGTGCCTAACACTGACGAGCCGCTCTTGACCAAACATTTGCGGTGTTTTGCAGCTCTTGTCCTGCTTCGCTTGAAGTGTTTTTTTAAGCAGCAAATCTTTTGTTGAGCATCCAGGCTGTGAAGCTCCACCCGACCTCCTCTCAGGTTTGGTTTAAGCTGAGTCACAGCTTTACAGCTGTACAAAGCAGCCAGAGGGGATTTACCTCATCCTCAGCCAGCAGACGCACTACATCATTTCCCTGCACACATGCGCACACACAGCAAAATGAAAGCGGTGCAGTAATTTCAGTTTAACTTTTTAGAAGATGAAAATCTGGTTTGATCATCCAACAGGTGCCTGTGCTGTCTCCATTACTGCAGATGGGGCTGCTACTACGACTGACAAGCACTGTCGTAATGTGGTGAAACGCAATCAAATATTTTTTATTCAGCCCTATGCTGTTGTTGCACTTTCAGAATCAGCTTAGCTCAGCTAAGTGGAAAGCAAACCACAGTTTGTTAAATCCCACCTCAGCAGTTATTAATCCTCTAAACTTCAGCTCTGTTCCCCAAAAGTCTACATTTGGAAATTTGTCATGAAGGAGAAAAAATGGGCTTGAAATGGCTGTCTGTCCGTCCGTCCATCCATCCGTCCATCCATATCTCTATCTCCCTGCAGAGGAAACTCATTTTGGCTGCTTGGATTCATGATCTTGTTCTTTTGATCATTACCTGAAAGTTTAAAGCCTGATCTTCACTCTAAAATCTCACTACTTCCTCTCATTATAGAAATTATGAAACATCCATCCATCCATTTTCTGAACCGCTTAATCCAATTGGGTCGCTGGAGCCTATCCCAGCTGTCAACAGGCGAGAGGCGGGGTACGCACTGGACAGGTCACCAGTCTGTCGCAGGGCCAACATGAAGAGACAGACAACCACTCACACTCAAACCTAGGGAGAATTTTAAAGTGCCCAATTAACCTCACATGCATGTCTTTGGAAAGTGGGAGGAAGCTGGAGTACCCGG